>CM041199.1:9867783-10028098 GCA_023078555.1 Ulva prolifera
CTCCATTCTGGACATTGACCTCCATCTGACATTACCTCCATTCGGGACATTGACCTCGCATTCTTGACATTGACCTCCATATGGGACATTGACCTCCATTCTGGACATTGACCTCCATTATGGACATTGACCTCCATTCGGACATTGACCTCCATACTGGACATTGACCTCCATTTCTGGACATTGACCTCCATTCTCGACATTGACCTCCATTCTCGACATGACCTCCATACTGGACATTGACCTCCATTCTGGACATTGACCATCCATTATGGACATTGACCTCCATTTCGACATTGACCTCCATTCTGGACATTGACCTCCATTTCGACATTGACCTCCATTCTGGACATGACCTCCATTCTGGACATTGACCTCCATTCGGGACATTGACCTCCATCTGGCATTGGAACCTCCATTCTGGACATTGACCTCCATCTGGACATTGACCCTCCATTCCTCGACATGACCTCCATTCGGGACATTGACCTCCATTCGGACATTGACCTCGATTCTGGACATTGACCTCAATTCTGGACAGGACCTCCATTCTGGACATGACCTCCAGTTTCGACATTGACCTCCATTTTCGACAAGACCTCCATTCTGGACATTGACCTCCATTCCGACATTGACCTCCATTCGGACATTGACCTCCATTTTCGACATTGACCTCCATTCTGGACATTGACCTCCATGCTGGACATGACCTCCATTCTGGACATTGACCTCCATTCTGGGCATTGACCCCCATTCTGGCATTGACCTCCATTTTCGACATTGACCTCCATTCTGGACATTGACCTCCATTCTGACATTGACCCTCCATTTCGACATTGACCTCCATTCTGGACATTGACCTCCAGCTGGACATTGACCTCCATTCTGGACATTGACCTCCATTCAGGACATTGACCTCCATTCTGGACATTGACCTCCATTCTGGACATTGACCTCCATTCTCGACCATTGACCCCTCATTCTGACATTGACCTCCATACTGGACATTGACCTCCCATTCGGACATGTGAACTCCATTCGGGACATTGACCCTCATTCTTGACATTGACCTCCATTCTGGACATGACCTCCAGTTCTGGACATGACCTCCATTATGGACAGTGACCTCCATTCGGACATTGACCTCCATTCGGGCATTAACCTCCATTCTGGACATTGACCTCGATTCTGGACATTGACCTCAATTCTGGACATTGACCTCCAGGACGGGTGAGACGGACATTGACCTCCATTCATGACATTAAACTCCATTTCCGACATGACCTCCATTCTGGACATTGACCTCCATTTTCGACATTGACCTCCATTCTGGACATTGACCTCCATTATGGACATTGACCTCCATTCTGGACATTGACCTCCATTTTCGACATTGACCTCCATTCTGGACATTGACCTCCAGGACGGGTGAGACGGACATTGACCTCATTCATGACATTAAACTCCATTCCGACATTGACCTCCATTCTGGACATTGACCTCCATTTTCGACATTGACCTCCATTCTGGACATTGACCTCCATTCTGGACATTGACCTCCATTTTCGACATTGACCTCCATTCTGGACATTGACCTCCATGCTGGACATTGACCTCCATTCTGGACATTGACCTCCAGGACGGGTGAGACGGACATTGACCTCCATTCTGGACATTAAACTCCATTTCCGACATTGACCTCCATTCTGGACATTGACCTCCATTTTCGACATTGACCTCCATTCTGGACATTGACCTCCATACTGGACATTGACCTCCATTCGGGACATTGACCTCCATTCTTGACATTGACCTCCATTCTGGACATTGACCTCCATTCTGGACATTGACCTCCATTATGGACATTGACCTCCATTCTGGACATTGACCTCCATACTGGACATTGACCTCCATTCGGGACATTGACCTCCATTCTTGACATTGACCTCCATTCTGGACATTGACCTCCATTCTGGACATTGACCTCCATTCTCGACATTGACCTCCATTCTCGACATTGACCTCCATACTGGACATTGACCTCCATTCTGGACATTGACCTCCATTATGGACATTGACCTCCATTTCGACATTGACCTCCATTCTGGACATTGACCTCCATTTTCGACATTGACCTCCATTCTGGACATTGACCTCCATTCTGGACATTGACCTCCATTCTGGACATTGACCTCCATTTTCGACATTGACCTCCATTCTGGACATTGACCTCCATTTTCGACATTGACCTCCATTCTGGACATTGACCTCCATTCTGGACATTGACCATTGACCTCATCTGGACATTGACCTCCATTCTGGACATTGACCTCCATCTGGACATTGACCTCCATTCTCGACATTGACCTCCATTCGGGACATTAACCTCCATTCTGGACATTGACCTCGATTCTGGACATTGACCTCAATTCTGGACATTGACCTCCAGGACGGGTGAGACGGACATTGACCTCCATTCATGACATTAAACTCCATTTCCGACATTGACCTCCATTCTGGACATTGACCTCCATTTTCGACATTGACCTCCATTCTGGACATTGACCTCCATTATGGACATTGACCTCCATTCTGGACATTGACCTCCATTTTCGACATTGACCTCCATTCTGGACATTGACCTCCAGGACGGGTGAGACGGACATTGACCTCCATTCATGACATTAAACTCCATTTCCGACATTGACCTCCATTCTGGACATTGACCTCCATTTTCGACATTGACCTCCATTCTGGACATTGACCTCCATTCTGGACATTGACCTCCATTTTCGACATTGACCTCCATTCTGGACATTGACCTCCATGCTGGACATTGACCTCCATTCTGGACATTGACCTCCAGGACGGGTGAGACGGACATTGACCTCCATTCATGACATTAAACTCCATTTCCGACATTGACCTCCATTCTGGACATTGACCTCCATTTTCGACATTGACCTCCATTCTGGACATTGACCTCCATACTGGACATTGACCTCCATTCGGGACATTGACCTCCATTCTTGACATTGACCTCCATTCTGGACATTGACCTCCATTCTGGACATTGACCTCCATTATGGACATTGACCTCCATTCTGGACATTGACCTCCATACTGGACATTGACCTCCATTCGGGACATTGACCTCCATTCTTGACATTGACCTCCATATGGGACATTGACCTCCATTCTGGACATTGACCTCCATTATGGACATTGACCTCCATTCTGGACATTGACCTCCATACTGGACATTGACCTCCATTCTGGACATTGACCTCCATTCTCGACATTGACCTCCATTCTCGACATTGACCTCCATACTGGACATTGACCTCCATTCTGGACATTGACCTCCATTATGGACATTGACCTCCATTTTCGACATTGACCTCCATTCTGGACATTGACCTCCATTTTCGACATTGACCTCCATTCTGGACATTGACCTCCATTCTGGACATTGACCTCCATTCGGGACATTGACCTCCATCTGGACATTGACCTCCATTCTGGACATTGACCTCCATCTGGACATTGACCTCCATTCTCGACATTGACCTCCATTCGGGACATTGACCTCCATTCTGGACATTGACCTCGATTCTGGACATTGACCTCAATTCTGGACATTGACCTCCATTCTGGACATTGACCTCCATTTTCGACATTGACCTCCATTTTCGACAATGACCTCCATTCTGGACATTGACCTCCATTTCCGACATTGACCTCCATTCTGGACATTGACCTCCATTTTCGACATTGACCTCCATTCTGGACATTGACCTCCATGCTGGACATTGACCTCCATTCTGGACATTGACCTCCATTCTGGGCATTGACCCCCATTCTGGACATTGACCTCCATTTTCGACATTGACCTCCATTCTGGACATTGACCTCCATTCTGGGCATTGACCCCCATTCTGGACATTGACCTCCATTTTCGACATTGACCTCCATTCTGGACATTGACCTCCATTCTGGACATTGACCTCCATTTTCGACATTGACCTCCATTCTGGACATTGACCTCCATGCTGGACATTGACCTCCATTCTGGACATTGACCTCCATTCAGGACATTGACCTCCATTCTGGACATTGACCTCCATTCAGGACATTGACCTCCATTCTGGACATTGACCCCCATTATGGACATTGACCTCCATTCTGGACATTGACCTCCATACTGGACATTGACCTCCATTCTGGACATTGACCTCCATTCTGGACATTGACCTCCATTTTCGACATTGACCTCCATTCTGGACATTGACCTCCATTTCCGACATTGACCTCCATTCTGGACATTGACCTCCATTTTCGACATTGACCTCCATTCTGGACATTGACCTCCATGCTGGACATTGACCTCCATTCTGGACATTGACCTCCATTCTGGGCATTGACCCCCATTCTGGACATTGACCTCCATTTTCGACATTGACCTCCATGCTGGACATTGACCTCCATTCTGGACATTGACCTCCATTTTCGACATTGACCTCCATACTGGACATTGACCTCCATTTTCGACATTGACCTCCATTCTAGACATTGACCCCCATACTGGACATTGAGCTCCATTTTCGACATTGACCTCCATTATGGACATTGACCTCCATTCTGGACATTGACCTCCATTCTGGACATTGACCTCCAGGACGGGTGAGACGGACATTGACCTCCATTCATGACATTAAACTCCATTTCCGACATTGACCTCCATTCTGGACATTGACCTCCATTCTGGACATTGACCTCCATTTTCGACATTGACCTCCATTCTGGACATTGACCTCCATGCTGGACATTGACCTCCATTCTGGACATTGACCTCCATTCAGGACATTGACCTCCATTCTGGACATTGACCTCCATTCTGGACATTGACCTCCATTCTCGACATTGACCTCCATTCTCGACATTGACCTCCATACTGGACATTGACCTCCATTCGGGACATTGACCTCCATTCTTGACATTGACCTCCATTCTGGACATTGACCTCCATTCTGGACATTGACCTCCATTATGGACATTGACCTCCATTCTGGACATTGACCTCCATACTGGACATTGACCTCCATTCTGGACATTGACCTCCATTCTGGACATTGACCTCCATTTTCGACATTGACCTCCATTCTGGACATTGACCTCCATTTCCGACATTGACCTCCATTCTGGACATTGACCTCCATTTTCGACATTGACCTCCATTCTGGACATTGACCTCCATGCTGGACATTGACCTCCATTCTGGACATTGACCTCCATTCTGGACATTGACCCCCATTCTGGACATTGAGCTCCATTCTGGACATTGACCTCCATGCTGGACATTGACCTCCATTCTGGACATTGACCTCCAGGACGGGTGAGACGGACATTGACCTCCATTCATGACATTAAACTCCATTTCCGACATTGACCTCCATTCTGGACATTGACCTCCATTTTCGACATTGAGCTCCATTTTCGACATTGACCTCCATTATGGACATTGACCTCCATTTTCGACATTGACCTCCATTCTGGACATTGACCTCCATTCTGGACATTGACCTCCATTCGGGACATTGACCTCCATCTGGACATTGACCTCCATTTTCGACATTGACCTCCATTCTGGACATTGACCTCCATTCTGGACATTGACCTCCATTCGGGACATTGACCTCCATCTGGACATTGACCTCCATTTTCGACATTGACCTCCATTCTGGACATTGACCTCCATGCTGGACATTGACCTCCATTCTGGACATTGACCTCCATTCAGGACATTGACCTCCATTCTGGACGTTGACCTCCATTCTGGACATTGACCTCCATTCTCGACATTGACCTCCATTCTCGACATTGACCTCCATACTGGACATTGACCTCCATTCGGGACATTGACCTCCATTCTTGACATTGACCTCCATTCTGGACATTGACCTCCATTCTGGACATTGACCTCCATTTTCGACATTGACCTCCATTCTGGACATTGACCTCCATTCTGGACATTGACCTCCATTCTGGACATTGACCTCCATCTGGACATTGACCTCCATTCTGGACATTGACCTCCATCTGGACATTGACCTCCATTCTCGACATTGACCTCCATTCGGGACATTAACCTCCATTCTGGACATTGACCTCGATTCTGGACATTGACCTCAATTCTGGACATTGACCTCCAGGACGGGTGAGACGGACATTGACCTCCATTCATGACATTAAACTCCATTTCCGACATTGACCTCCATTCTGGACATTGACCTCCATTTTCGACATTGACCTCCATTCTGGACATTGACCTCCATTATGGACATTGACCTCCATTCTGGACATTGACCTCCATTTTCGACATTGACCTCCATTCTGGACATTGACCTCCATTCTGGGCATTGACCCCCATTCTGGACATTGACCTCCATTTTCGACATTGACCTCCATTCTGGACATTGACCTCCATTCTGGACATTGACCTCCATTTTCGACATTGACCTCCATTCTGGACATTGACCTCCATTCAGGACATTGACCTCCATTCTGGACATTGACCTCCATTCTGGACATTGACCTCCATTCTCGACATTGACCTCCATTCTCGACATTGACCTCCATACTGGACATTGACCTCCATTCGGGACATTGACCTCCATTCTTGACATTGACCTCCATTCTGGACATTGACCTCCATTATGGACATTGACCTCCATTATGGACATTGACCTCCATTCTGGACATTGACCTCCATACTGGACATTGACCTCCATTCTGGACATTGACCTCCATTCTGGACATTGACCTCCATTTTCGACATTGACCTCCATTCTGGACATTGACCTCCATTTCCGACATTGACCTCCATTCTGGACATTGACCTCCATTTTCGACATTGACCTCCATTCTGGACATTGACCTCCATGCTGGACATTGACCTCCATTCTGGACATTGACCTCCATTCTGGACATTGACCCCCATTCTGGACATTGACCTCCATTTCCGACATTGACCTCCATTCTGGACATTGACCTCCATTCTGGACATTGACCTCCATTCTCGACATTGACCCCCATTCTGGACATTGACCTCCATTTCCGACATTGACCTCCATTCTGGACATTGACCTCCATTTTCGACATTGACCTCCATTCTGGACATTGACCTCCATACTGGACATTGACCTCCATGCTGGACATTGACCTCCATTCTGGACATTGACCTCCATTTTCGACATTGACCTCCATTCTGGACATTGACCTCCATTTCCGACATTGACCTCCATTCTAGACATTGACCTCCATTTTCGACATTGACCTCCATTCTGGACATTGACCTCCATTTTCGACATTGACCTCCATTATGGACATTGACCTCCATTCTGGACATTGACCTCCATTCTGGACATTGACCTCCAGGACGGGTGAGACGGACATTGACCTCCATTCATGACATTAAACACCATTTCCGACATTGACCTCCATTCTGGACATTGACCTCCATTTTCGACATTGACCTCCATTCTGGACATTGACCTCCATACTGGACATTGACCTCCATTCGGGACATTGACCTCCATTCTTGACATTGACCTCCATTCTGGACATTGACCTCCATTCTGGACATTGACCTCCATTATGGACATTGACCTCCATTCTGGACATTGACCTCCATACTGGACATTGACCTCCATTCTGGACATTGACCTCCATTCTCGACATTGACCTCCATTCTCGACATTGACCTCCATACTGGACATTGACCTCCATTCTGGACATTGACCTCCATTATGGACATTGACCTCCATTTTCGACATTGACCTCCATTCTGGACATTGACCTCCATTTTCGACATTGACCTCCATTCTGGACATTGACCTCCATTCTGGACATTGACCTCCATTCTGGACATTGACCTCCATCTGGACATTGACCTCCATTCTGGACATTGACCTCCATCTGGACATTGACCTCCATTCTCGACATTGACCTCCATTCGGGACATTAACCTCCATTCTGGACATTGACCTCGATTCTGGACATTGACCTCAATTCTGGACATTGACCTCCAGGACGGGTGAGACGGACATTGACCTCCATTCATGACATTAAACTCCATTTCCGACATTGACCTCCATTCTGGACATTGACCTCCATTTTCGACATTGACCTCCATTCTGGACATTGACCTCCATTCTGGACATTGACATTGACCTCCATTCTGGACATTGACCTCCATCTGGACATTGACCTCCATTCTGGACATTGACCTCCATCTGGACATTGACCTCCATTCTCGACATTGACATCCATTCGGGACATTGACCTCCATGCTGGACATTGACCTCGATTCTGGACATTGACCTCAATTCTGGACATTGACCTCCATTCTGGACATTGACCTCCATTCTGGACATTGACCTCAATTCTGGACATTGACCTCCATTCTCGACATTGACCTCCATTCTCGACATTGACCTCCATTCGGGACATTGACCTCCATTTCCGACATTGACCTCCATTCTGGACATTGACCTCCATTCTGGACATTGACCTCCATTTTCGACATTGACCTCCATTTTCGACATTGACCTCCATTCTGGACATTGACCTCCATGCTGGACATTGACCTCCATTCTGGACATTGACCTCCATTCTGGACATTGACCTCCATTTTCGACATTGACCTCCATTCTGGACATTGACCCCCATACTGGACATTGAGCTCCATTTTCGACATTGACCTCCATTATGGACATTGACCTCCATTCTGGACATTGACCTCCATTCTGGACATTGACCTCCAGGACGGGTGAGACGGACATTGACCTCCATTCATGACATTAAACTCCATTTCCGACATTGACCTCCATTCTGGACATTGACCTCCATTTTCGACATTGACCTCCATTCTGGACATTGACCTCCATTATGGACATTGACCTCCATTCTGGACATTGACCTCCATACTGGACATTGACCTCCATTCTGGACATTGACCTCCATTCTCGACATTGACCTCCATTCTCGACATTGACCTCCATACTGGACATTGACCTCCATTCTGGACATTGACCTCCATTATGGACATTGACCTCCATTTTCGACATTGACCTCCATTCTGGACATTGACCTCCATTTTCGACATTGACCTCCATTCTGGACATTGACCTCCATTCTGGACATTGACCTCCATTCTGGACATTGACCTCCATCTGGACATTGACCTCCATTCTGGACATTGACCTCCATCTGGACATTGACCTCCATTCTCGACATTGACCTCCATTCGGGACATTGACCTCCATTCTGGACATTGACCTCGATTCTGGACATTGACCTCAATTCTGGACATTGACCTCCATTCTGGACATTGACCTCCATTTTCGACATTGACCTCCATTTTCGACAATGACCTCCATTCTGGACATTGACCTCCATTTCCGACATTGACCTCCATTCTGGACATTGACCTCCATTTTCGACATTGACCTCCATTCTGGACATTGACCTCCATGCTGGACATTGACCTCCATTCTGGACATTGACCTCCATTCTGGACATTGACCCCCATTCTGGACATTGACCTCCATTTTCGACATTGACCTCCATTCTGGACATTGACCTCCATTCTGGACATTGACCTCCATTCTGGACATTGACCTCCAGGACGGGTGAGACGGACATTGACCTCCATTCATGACATTAAACTCCATTTCCGACATTGACCTCCATTCTGGACATTGACCTCCATTTTCGACATTGACCTCCATTCTGGACATTGACCTCCATTCTCGACATTGACCTCCATTATGGACATTGACCTCCATTCTGGACATTGACCTCCATTTTCGACATTGACCTCCATTCTGGACATTGACCTCCATTCTGGACATTGACCTCCATTCTGGACATTGACCTCCATCTGGACATTGACCTCCATTCTGGACATTGACCTCCATCTGGACATTGACCTCCATTCTCGACATTGACATCCATTCGGGACATTGACCTCCATGCTGGACATTGACCTCGATTCTGGACATTGACCTCAATTCTGGACATTGACCTCCATTCTGGACATTGACCTCCATTCTGGACATTGACCTCAATTCTGGACATTGACCTCCATTCTGGACATTGACCTCCATTCTGGACATTGACCTCCATGCTGGACATTGACCTCCATTCTGGACATTGACCTCCAGGACGGGTGAGACGGACATTGACCTCCATTCATGACATTAAACTCCATTTCCGACATTGACCTCCATTCTGGACATTGACCTCCATTTTCGACATTGACCTCCATTCTGGACATTGACCCCCATACTGAACATTGAGCTCCATTTTCGACATTGACCTCCATTATGGACATTGACCTCCATTCTGGACATTGACCTCCATTCTGGACATTGACCTCCAGGACGGGTGAGACGGACATTGACCTCCATTCATGACATTAAACTCCATTTCCGACATTGACCTCCATTCTGGACATTGACCTCCATTTTCGACATTGACCTCCATTCTGGACATTGACCTCCATACTGGACATTGACCTCCATTCGGGACATTGACCTCCATTCTTGACATTGACCTCCATTCTGGACATTGACCTCCATTCTGGACATTGACCTCCATTATGGACATTGACCTCCATTCTGGACATTGACCTCCATACTGGACATTGACCTCCATTCTGGACATTGACCTCCATTCTCGACATTGACCTCCATTCTCGACATTGACCTCCATACTGGACATTGACCTCCATTCTGGACATTGACCTCCATTATGGACATTGACCTCCATTTTCGACATTGACCTCCATTCTGGACATTGACCTCCATTTTCGACATTGACCTCCATTCTGGACATTGACCTCCATTCTGGACATTGACCTCCATTCTGGACATTGACCTCCATCTGGACATTGACCTCCATTCTGGACATTGACCTCCATCTGGACATTGACCTCCATTCTCGACATTGACCTCCATTCGGGACATTGACCTCCATTCTGGACATTGACCTCGATTCTGGACATTGACCTCAATTCTGGACATTGACCTCCATTCTGGACATTGACCTCCATTTTCGACATTGACCTCCATTTTCGACAATGACCTCCATTCTGGACATTGACCTCCATTTCCGACATTGACCTCCATTATGGACATTGACCTCCATTTTCGACATTGACCTCCATTCTGGACATTGACCTCCATGCTGGACATTGACCTCCATTCTGGACATTGACCTCCATCTGGACATTGACCTCCATTCTCGACATTGACATCCATTCGGGACATTGACCTCCATGCTGGACATTGACCTCGATTCTGGACATTGACCTCAATTCTGGACATTGACCTCCATTCTGGACATTGACCTCCATTCTGGACATTGACCTCAATTCTGGACATTGACCTCCATTCTCGACATTGACCTCCATTCTCGACATTGACCTCCATTCGGGACATTGACCTCCATTTCCGACATTGACCTCCATTCTGGACATTGACCTCCATTCTGGACATTGACCTCCATTTTCGACATTGACCTCCATTTTCGACATTGACCTCCATTCTGGACATTGACCTCCATGCTGGACATTGACCTCCATTCTGGACATTGACCTCCATTCTGGACATTGACCTCCATTTTCGACATTGACCTCCATTCTGGACATTGACCTCCATTCTGGACATTGACCTCCATTTTCGACATTGACCTCCATTCTGGACATTGACCTCCATGCTGGACATTGACCTCCATTCTGGACATTGACCTCCAGGACGGGTGAGACGGACATTGACCTCCATTCATGACATTAAACTACATTTCCGACATTGACCTCCATTCTGGACATTGACCTCCATCCTGGACATTGACCTCCATCCTGGACATTGACCTCCATTCTGGACATTGACCTCCAGGACGGGTGAGACGGACATTGACCTCCATCCTGGAGATTGACCTCCATTCTGGACATTGACCTCCAGGACGGGTGAGACGGACATTGACCTCCATTCATGACATTGACCTCCATTTCCGACATTGACCTCCATTCTGGACATTGACCTCCATACTGGACATTGACCTCCATTCAGGACATTGACCTCCATTCTGGACATTGACCTCCATTCTGTACATTGACCTCCATTTCCGACATTGACCTCCATTTTCGACATTGACCTCCATTCTGGACATTGACCTCCATTCTCGACATTGACCTCCATTCAGGACATTGACCTCCATCCTGGTCATTGACCTCCATTCTGGACATTGACCTCCATTTCCGACATTGACCTCCATTTTCGACATTGACCTCCATTCTGGACATTGACCTCCATTATGGACATTGACCTCCATTCTGGACATTGACCTCCATGCTGGACATTGACCTCCATTCTGGACATTGACCTCCATTCTGGACATTGACCTCCATCTGGACATTGACCTCCATTCTGGACATTGACCTCCATCTGGACATTGACCTCCATTCTGGACATTGACCTCCATCTGGACATTGACCTCCATTCTCGACATTGACCTCCATTCGGGACATTGACCTCCATGCTGGACATTGACCTCGATTCTGGACATTGACCTCAATTCTGGACATTGACCTCCATTCTGGACATTGACCTCCATTTTCGACATTGACCTCCATTTTCGACAATGACCTCCATTCTGGACATTGACCTCCATTTCCGACATTGACCTCCATTCTGGACATTGACCTCCATTTTCGACATTGACCTCCATTCTGGACATTGACCTCCATGCTGGACATTGACCTCCATTCTGGACATTGACCTCCAGGACGGGTGAGACGGACATTGACCTCCATTCATGACATTAAACTACATTTCCGACATTGACCTCCATTCTGGACATTGACCTCCATCCTGGACATTGACCTCCATCCTGGACATTGACCTCCATTCTGGACATTGACCTCCAGGACGGGTGAGACGGACATTGACCTCCATCCTGGAGATTGACCTCCATTCTGGACATTGACCTCCAGGACGGGTGAGACGGACATTGACCTCCATTCATGACATTGACCTCCATTTCCGACATTGACCTCCATTCTGGACATTGACCTCCATACTGGACATTGACCTCCATTCAGGACATTGACCTCCATTCTGGACATTGACCTCCATTCTGTACATTGACCTCCATTTCCGACATTGACCTCCATTTTCGACATTGACCTCCATTCTGGACATTGACCTCCATTCTCGACATTGACCTCCATTCTGGACATTGACCTCCATCCTGGTCATTGACCTCCATTCTGGACATTGACCTCCATTTCCGACATTGACCTCCATTTTCGACATTGACCTCCATTCTGGACATTGACCTCCATTCTCGACATTGACCTCCATTCTGGAAATTGACCTCCATGCTGGACATTGACCTCCATTCTGGACATTGACCTCCATTCTGGACATTGACCTCCATGCTGGACATTGACCCCCATATTGGACATTGAGCTCCATTTTCGACATTGACCTCCATTATGGACAATGACCTCCATTCTGGACATTGACCTCCATTTCCGACATTGACCTCCATTCTGGACATTGACCTCCATTTTCGACATTGACCTCCATTCTGGACATTGACCTCCATGCTGGACATTGACCTCCATTCTGGACATTGACCTCCAGGACGGGTGAGACGGACATTGACCTCCATTCATGACATTAAACTACATTTCCGACATTGACCTCCATTCTGGACATTGACCTCCATCCTGGACATTGACCTCCATCCTGGACATTGACCTCCATTCTGGACATTGACCTCCAGGACGGGTGAGACGGACATTGACCTCCATCCTGGAGATTGACCTCCATTCTGGACATTGACCTCCAGGACGGGTGAGACGGACATTGACCTCCATTCATGACATTGACCTCCATTTCCGACATTGACCTCCATTCTGGACATTGACCTCCATACTGGACATTGACCTCCATTCAGGACATTGACCTCCATTCTGGACATTGACCTCCATTCTGTACATTGACCTCCATTTCCGACATTGACCTCCATTTTCGACATTGACCTCCATTCTGGACATTGACCTCCATTCTCGACATTGACCTCCATTCTGGACATTGACCTCCATCCTGGTCATTGACCTCCATTCTGGACATTGACCTCCATTTCCGACATTGACCTCCATTTTCGACATTGACCTCCATTCTGGACATTGACCTCCATTCTCGACATTGACCTCCATTCTGGAAATTGACCTCCATGCTGGACATTGACCTCCATTCTGGACATTGACCTCCATTCTGGACATTGACCTCCATGCTGGACATTGACCCCCATATTGGACATTGAGCTCCATTTTCGACATTGACCTCCATTATGGACAATGACCTCCATTCTGGACATTGACCTCCATTTCCGACATTGACCTCCATTCTGGACATTGACCTCCATTTTCGACATTGACCTCCATTCTGGACATTGACCTCCATGCTGGACATTGACCTCCATTCTGGACATTGACCTCCAGGACGGGTGAGACGGACATTGACCTCCATTCATGACATTAAACTACATTTCCGACATTGACCTCCATTCTGGACATTGACCTCCATCCTGGACATTGACCTCCATCCTGGACATTGACCTCCATTCTGGACATTGACCTCCAGGACGGGTGAGACGGACATTGACCTCCATCCTGGAGATTGACCTCCATTCTGGACATTGACCTCCAGGACGGGTGAGACGGACATTGACCTCCATTCATGACATTGACCTCCATTTCCGACATTGACCTCCATTCTGGACATTGACCTCCATACTGGACATTGACCTCCATTCAGGACATTGACCTCCATTCTGGACATTGACCTCCATTCTGTACATTGACCTCCATTTCCGACATTGACCTCCATTTTCGACATTGACCTCCATTCTGGACATTGACCTCCATTCTCGACATTGACCTCCATTCTGGACATTGACCTCCATCCTGGTCATTGACCTCCATTCTGGACATTGACCTCCATTTCCGACATTGACCTCCATTTTCGACATTGACCTCCATTCTGGACATTGACCTCCATTCTCGACATTGACCTCCATTCTGGATATTGACCTCCATGCTGGACATTGACCTCCATTCTGGACATTGACCTCCATTCTGGACATTGACCTCCATTTTCGACATTGACCTCCATTTTCGACATTGACCTCCATTCTGGACATTGACCTCCATTCTGGACATTGACCTCCATTTTCGACATTGACCTCCATTCTGGACATTGACCTCCATTCTGGACATTGACCTCCATTTCCGACATTGACCTCCATTCTGGACATTGACCTCCATTTTCGACATTGACCTCCATTCTGGACATTGACCTCCATGCTGGATATTGACCTCCATTCTGGACATTGACCTCCATTCTGGACATTGACCCCCATTCTGGACATTGACCCCCATACTGGACATTGAGCTCCATTTTCGACATTGACCTCCATTATGGACATTGACCTCCATTCTGGACATTGACCTCCATTCTGGACATTGACCTCCAGGACGGGTGAGACGGACATTGACCTCCATTCATGACATTAAACTCCATTTCCGACATTGACCTCCATTCTGGACATTGACCTCCATTTTCGACATTGACCTCCATTCTGGACATTGACCTCCATACTGGACATTGACCTCCATTCTTGACATTGACCTCCATTCTGGACATTGACCTCCATTCTGGACATTGACCTCCATTATGGACATTGACCTCCATTCTGGACATTGACCTCCATACTGGACATTGACCTCCATTCTGGACATTGACCTCCATTCTCGACATTGACCTCCATTCTCGACATTGACCTCCATACTGGACATTGACCTCCATTCTGGACATTGACCTCCATTATGGACATTGACCTCCATTCTGGACATTGACCTCCATTCTGGACATTGACCTCCATTTTCGACATTGACCTCCATTCTGGACATTGACCTCCATTCTGGACATTGACCTCCATTCTGGACATTGACCTCCATCTGGACATTGACCTCCATTATGGACATTGACCTCCATCTGGACATTGACCTCCATTCTCGACATTGACCTCCATTCGGGACATTGACCTCCATGCTAGACATTGACCTCGATTCTGGACATTGACCTCAATTCTGGACATTGACCTCCATTCTGGACATTGACCTCCATTCTGGACATTGACCTCCATTTTCGACAATGACCTCCATTCTGGACATTGACCTCCATTCTGGACATTGACCTCCATTCTGGACATTGACCTCCATCTGGACATTGACCTCCATTCTGGACATTGACCTCCATCTGGACATTGACCTCCATTCTCGACATTGACCTCCATTCGGGACATTGACCTCCATGCTGGACATTGACCTCCATTTTCGACATTGACCTCCATTCTGGACATTGACCTCCATGCTGGACATTGACCTCCATTCTGGACATTGACCTCCATTCTGGACATTGACCCCCATTCTGGACATTGACCCCCATACTGGACATTGAGCTCCATTTTCGACATTGACCTCCATTATGGACATTGACCTCCATTCTGGACATTGACCTCCATTCTGGACATTGACCTCCAGGACGGGTGAGACGGACATTGACCTCCATTCATGACATTAAACTCCATTTCCGACATTGACCTCCATTCTGGACATTGACCTCCATTTTCGACATTGACCTCCATTCTGGACATTGACCTCCATACTGGACATTGACCTCCATTCGGGACATTGACCTCCATTCTTGACATTGACCTCCATTCTGGACATTGACCTCCATTCTGGACATTGACCTCCATTATGGACATTGACCTCCATTCTGGACATTGACCTCCATACTGGACATTGACCTCCAGGACGGGTGAGACGGACATTGACCTCCATTCATGACATTAAACTCCATTTCCGACATTGACCTCCATTCTGGACATTGACCTCCATTTTCGACATTGACCTCCATTCTGGACATTGACCTCCATACTGGACATTGACCTCCATTCGGGACATTGACCTCCATTCTTGACATTGACCTCCATTCTGGACATTGACCTCCATTTCCGACATTGACCTCCATTCTCGACATTGACCTCCATTCTGGACATTGACCTCCATCCTGGTCATTGACCTCCATTCTGGACATTGACCTCCATTTCCGACATTGACCTCCATTTTCGACATTGACCTCCATTCTGGACATTGACCTCCATTCTCGACATTGACCTCCATTCTGGACATTGACCTCCATGCTGGACATTGACCTCCATTCTGGACATTGACCTCCATTCTGGACATTGACCTCCATGCTGGACATTGACCCCCATACTGGACATTGAGCTCCATTTTCGACATTGACCTCCATTATGGACATTGACCTCCATTCTGGACATTGACCTCCATTCTGGACATTGACCTCCAGGACGGGTGAGACGGACATTGACCTCCATTCATGACATTAAACTCCATTTCCGACATTGACCTCCATTCTGGACATTGACCTCCATTTTCGACATTGACCTCCATTCTGGACATTGACCTCCATACTGGACATTGACCTCCATTCGGGACATTGACCTCCATTCTTGACATTGACCTTCATTCTGGACATTGACCTCCATTCTGGACATTGACCTCCATTATGGACATTGACCTCCATTCTGGACATTGACCTCCATACTGGACATTGACCTCCATTCTGGACATTGACCTCCATTCTCGACATTGACCTCCATTCTCGACATTGACCTCCATACTGGACATTGACCTCCATTCTGGACATTGACCTCCATTATGGACATTGACCTCCATTTTCGACATTGACCTCCATTCTGGACATTGACCTCCATTTTCGACATTGACCTCCATTCTGGAAATTGACCTCCATTCTGGACATTGACCTCCATTCTGGACATTGACCTCCATCTGGACATTGACCTCCATTCTGGACATTGACCTCCATCTGGACATTGACCTCCATTCTGGACATTGACCTCCATTTTCGACATTGACCTCCATTCTGGACATTGACCTCCATGCTGGACATTGACCTCCATTCTGGACATTGACCTCCATTCTGGACATTGACCTCCATTTTCGACATTGACCTCCATTTTCGACATTGACCTCCATTCTGGACATTGACCTCCATGCTGGACATTGACCTCCATTCTGGACATTGACCTCCATTCTGGACATTGACCCCCATTCTGGACATTGACCTCCATTTTCGACATTGACCTCCATTCTGGACATTGACCTCCATTCTGGACATTGACCTCCATTCTGGACATTGACCTCCATTTTCGACATTGACCTCCATTCTGGACATTGACCTCCATGCTGGACATTGACCTCCATTCTGGACATTGACCTCCATTCTGGACATTGACCTCCATTTTCGACATTGACCTCCATTTTCGACATTGACCTCCATTCTGGACATTGACCTCCATGCTGGACATTGACCTCCATTCTGGACATTGACCTCCATTCTGGACATTGACCTCCATTTTCGACAGTGACCTCCATTCTGGACATTGACCTCCATGCTGGACATTGACCTCCATTCTGGACATTGACCTCCAGGACGGGTGAGACGGACATTGACCTCCATTCATGACATTAAACTACATTTCCGACATTGACCTCCATTCTGGACATTGACCTCCATCCTGGACATTGACCTCCATCCTGGACATTGACCTCCATTCTGGACATTGACCTCCAGGACGGGTGAGACGGACATTGACCTCCATCCTGGAGATTGACCTCCATTCTGGACATTGACCTCCAGGACGGGTGAGACGGACATTGACCTCCATTCATGACATTGACCTCCATTTCCGACATTGACCTCCATTCTGGACATTGACCTCCATACTGGACATTGACCTCCATTCAGGACATTGACCTCCATTCTGGACATTGACCTCCATTCTGTACATTGACCTCCATTTCCGACATTGACCTCCATTTTCGACATTGACCTCCATTCTGGACATTGACCTCCATTCTCGACATTGACCTCCATTCTGGACATTGACCTCCATCCTGGTCATTGACCTCCATTCTGGACATTGACCTCCAGGACGGGTGAGACGGACATTGACCTCCATTCGTGACATTGACCTCCATTTCCGACATTGACCTCCATTCTGGACATTGACATCCATACTGGACATTGACCTCCATTCTGGACATTGACCTCCATTCTGGACATTGACCACCATTCTGGACATTGACCTCCATTTCCGACATTGACCTCCATTCTGGACATTGACCTCCATGCTGGACATTGACCTCCATTCTGGACATTGACCTCCATTCTGGACATTGACCTCCATCTGGACATTGACCTCCATTCTCGACATTGACCTCCATTCTCGACATTGACCTCCATTCTGGACATTGACCTCCATACTGGACATTGACCTCCATGCTGGACATTGACCTCCATTCTGGACATTGACCTCCAGGACGGGTGAGACGGACATTGACCTCCATTCATGACATTAAACTACATTTCCGACATTGACCTCCATTCTGGACATTGACCTCCATTTCCGACATTGACCTCCATTCTGGACATTGACATCCATACTGGACATTGACCTCCATTCTGGACATTGACCTCCATGCTGGACATTGACCTCCATTCTGGACATTGACCTCCATTCTGGACATTGACCTCCATTTTCGACATTGACCTCCATTTTCGACATTGACCTCCATTCTGGACATTGACCTCCATGCTGGACATTGACCTCCATTCTGGACATTGACCTCCATTCTCGACATTGACCTCCATTCTGGAAATTGACCTCCATTCTGGACATTGACCTCCATTCTGGACATTGACCTCCATCTGGACATTGACCTCCATTCTGGACATTGACCTCCATCTGGACATTGACCTCCATTCTCGACATTGACCTCCATTCGGGACATTGACCTCCATGCTGGACATTGACCTCGATTCTGGACATTGACCTCAATTCTGGACATTGACCTCCATTCTGGACATTGACCTCCATTTTCGACATTGACCTCCATTTTCGACAATGACCTCCATTCTGGACATTGACCTCCATTTCCGACATTGACCTCCATTCTGGACATTGACCTCCATTTTCGACATTGACCTCCATTCTGGACATTGACCTCCATGCTGGACATTGACCTCCATTCTGGACATTGACCTCCATTCTGGACATTGACCTCCATTTTCGACATTGACCTCCATTTTCGACATTGACCTCCATTCTGGACATTGACCTCCATGCTGGACATTGACCTCCATTCTGGACATTGACCTCCATTCTGGACATTGACCTCCATTTTCGACATTGACCTCCATTCTGGACATTGACCTCCATTCTGGACATTGACCTCCATTCTGGACATTGACCTCCATTTCCGACATTGACCTCCATTCTGGACATTGACCTCCATTTTCGACATTGACCTCCATTCTGGACATTGACCTCCATGCTGGACATTGACCTCCATTCTGGACATTGACCTCCATTCTGGACATTGACCCCCATTCTGGACATTGACCTCCATTTTCGACATTGACCTCCATTCTGGACATTGACCTCCATTCTGGACATTGACCTCCATTCTGGACATTGACCTCCATTTTCGACATTGACCTCCATTCTGGACATTGACCTCCATGCTGGACATTGACCTCCATTCTGGACATTGACCTCCATTCTGGACATTGACCTCCATTTTCGACATTGACCTCCATTTTCGACATTGACCTCCATTCTGGACATTGACCTCCATGCTGGACATTGACCTCCATTCTGGACATTGACCTCCATTCTGGACATTGACCTCCATTTTCGACAGTGACCTCCATTCTGGACATTGACCTCCATGCTGGACATTGACCTCCATTCTGGACATTGACCTCCAGGACGGGTGAGACGGACATTGACCTCCATTCATGACATTAAACTACATTTCCGACATTGACCTCCATTCTGGACATTGACCTCCATCCTGGACATTGACCTCCATCCTGGACATTGACCTCCATTCTGGACATTGACCTCCAGGACGGGTGAGACGGACATTGACCTCCATCCTGGAGATTGACCTCCATTCTGGACATTGACCTCCAGGACGGGTGAGACGGACATTGACCTCCATTCATGACATTGACCTCCATTTCCGACATTGACCTCCATTCTGGACATTGACCTCCATACTGGACATTGACCTCCATTCAGGACATTGACCTCCATTCTGGACATTGACCTCCATTCTGTACATTGACCTCCATTTCCGACATTGACCTCCATTTTCGACATTGACCTCCATTCTGGACATTGACCTCCATTCTCGACATTGACCTCCATTCTGGACATTGACCTCCATCCTGGTCATTGACCTCCATTCTGGACATTGACCTCCAGGACGGGTGAGACGGACATTGACCTCCATTCGTGACATTGACCTCCATTTCCGACATTGACCTCCATTCTGGACATTGACATCCATACTGGACATTGACCTCCATTCTGGACATTGACCTCCATTCTGGACATTGACCACCATTCTGGACATTGACCTCCATTTCCGACATTGACCTCCATTCTGGACATTGACCTCCATGCTGGACATTGACCTCCATTCTGGACATTGACCTCCATTCTGGACATTGACCTCCATCTGGACATTGACCTCCATTCTCGACATTGACCTCCATTCTCGACATTGACCTCCATTCTGGACATTGACCTCCATACTGGACATTGACCTCCATGCTGGACATTGACCTCCATTCTGGACATTGACCTCCAGGACGGGTGAGACGGACATTGACCTCCATTCATGACATTAAACTACATTTCCGACATTGACCTCCATTCTGGACATTGACCTCCATTTCCGACATTGACCTCCATTCTGGACATTGACCTCCATACTGGACATTGACCTCCATTCAGGACATTGACCTCCATTCTGGACATTGACCTCCATTCGGGACATTGACCTCCATGCTGGACATTGACCTCCAGGACGGGTGAGACGGACATTGACCTCCATCCTGGACATTGACCTCTATTCTGGACATTGACCTCCAGGACGGGTGAGACGGACATTGACCTCCATCCTGGACATTGACCTCCATTCTGGACATTGACCTCCATACTGGACATTGACCTCCATTCTGGACATTGACCTCCATTCTCGACATTGACCTCCATTCTCGACATTGACCTCCATTTTCGACATTGACCTCCATTCTGGACATTGACCTCCATGCTGGACATTGACCTCCATTCTGGACATTGACCTCCATTCTGGACATTGACCTCCATTTTCGACATTGACCTCCATTCTGGACATTGACCTCCATGCTGGACATTGACCTCCATTCTGGACATTGACCTCCAGGACGGGTGAGACGGACATTGACCTCCATTCATGACATTAAACTACATTTCCGACATTGACCTCCATTCTGGACATTGACCTCCATCCTGGACATTGACCTCCATCCTGGACATTGACCTCCATTCTGGACATTGACCTCCAGGACGGGTGAGACGGACATTGACCTCCATCCTGGAGATTGACCTCCATTCTGGACATTGACCTCCAGGACGGGTGAGACGGACATTGACCTCCATTCATGACATTGACCTCCATTTCCGACATTGACCTCCATTCTGGACATTGACCTCCATACTGGACATTGACCTCCATTCAGGACATTGACCTCCATTCTGGACATTGACCTCCATTCTGTACATTGACCTCCATTTCCGACATTGACCTCCATTTTCGACATTGACCTCCATTCTGGACATTGACCTCCATTCAGGACATTGACCTCCATTCTGGACATTGACCTCCACTCGGGACATTGACCTCCATGCTGGACATTGACCTCCAGGACGGGTGAGACGGACATTGACCTCCATGCTGGACATTGACCTCCATTCTGGACATTGACCTCCAGGACGGGTGAGACGGACATTGACCTCCATTCATGACATTAAACTACATTTCCGACATTGACCTCCATTCTGGACATTGACCTCCATCCTGGACATTGACTTCCAGGACGGGTGAGACGGACATTGACCTCCATTCATGACATTAAACTACATTTCCGACATTGACCTCCATTCTGGACATTGACCTCCATTTCCGACATTGACCTCCATTCTGGACATTGACCTCCATACTGGACATTGACCTCCATTCAGGACATTGACCTCCATTCTGGACATTGACCTCCATTCGGGACATTGACCTCCATGCTGGACATTGACCTCCAGGACGGGTGAGACGGACATTGACCTCCATCCTGGACATTGACCTCTATTCTGGACATTGACCTCCAGGACGGGTGAGACGGACATTGACCTCCATCCTGGACATTGACCTCCATTCTGGACATTGACCTCCATACTGGACATTGACCTCCATTCTGGACATTGACCTCCATTCTCGACATTGACCTCCATTCTCGACATTGACCTCCATTTTCGACATTGACCTCCATTCTGGACATTGACCTCCATGCTGGACATTGACCTCCATTCTGGACATTGACCTCCATTCTGGACATTGACCTCCATTTTCGACATTGACCTCCATTCTGGACATTGACCTCCATGCTGGACATTGACCTCCATTCTGGACATTGACCTCCAGGACGGGTGAGACGGACATTGACCTCCATTCATGACATTAAACTACATTTCCGACATTGACCTCCATTCTGGACATTGACCTCCATCCTGGACATTGACCTCCATCCTGGACATTGACCTCCATTCTGGACATTGACCTCCAGGACGGGTGAGACGGACATTGACCTCCATCCTGGAGATTGACCTCCATTCTGGACATTGACCTCCAGGACGGGTGAGACGGACATTGACCTCCATTCATGACATTAAACTACATTTCCGACATTGACCTCCATTCTGGACATTGACCTCCATTTCCGACATTGACCTCCATTCTGGACATTGACCTCCATACTGGACATTGACCTCCATTCAGGACATTGACCTCCATTCTGGACATTGACCTCCATTCGGGACATTGACCTCCATGCTGGACATTGACCTCCAGGACGGGTGAGACGGACATTGACCTCCATCCTGGACATTGACCTCTATTCTGGACATTGACCTCCAGGACGGGTGAGACGGACATTGACCTCCATCCTGGACATTGACCTCCATTCTGGACATTGACCTCCATACTGGACATTGACCTCCATTCTGGACATTGACCTCCATTCTCGACATTGACCTCCATTCTCGACATTGACCTCCATTTTCGACATTGACCTCCATTCTGGACATTGACCTCCATGCTGGACATTGACCTCCATTCTGGACATTGACCTCCATTCTGGACATTGACCTCCATTTTCGACATTGACCTCCATTCTGGACATTGACCTCCATGCTGGACATTGACCTCCATTCTGGACATTGACCTCCAGGACGGGTGAGACGGACATTGACCTCCATTCATGACATTAAACTACATTTCCGACATTGACCTCCATTCTGGACATTGACCTCCATCCTGGACATTGACCTCCATCCTGGACATTGACCTCCATTCTGGACATTGACCTCCAGGACGGGTGAGACGGACATTGACCTCCATCCTGGAGATTGACCTCCATTCTGGACATTGACCTCCAGGACGGGTGAGACGGACATTGACCTCCATTCATGACATTGACCTCCATTTCCGACATTGACCTCCATTCTGGACATTGACCTCCATACTGGACATTGACCTCCATTCAGGACATTGACCTCCATTCTGGACATTGACCTCCATTCTGTACATTGACCTCCATTTCCGACATTGACCTCCATTTTCGACATTGACCTCCATTCTGGACATTGACCTCCATTCAGGACATTGACCTCCATTCTGGACATTGACCTCCACTCGGGACATTGACCTCCATGCTGGACATTGACCTCCAGGACGGGTGAGACGGACATTGACCTCCATGCTGGACATTGACCTCCATTCTGGACATTGACCTCCAGGACGGGTGAGACGGACATTGACCTCCATCCTGGACATTGACCTCCATTCTGGACATTGACCTCCATACTGGACATTGACCTCCATTCTGGACATTAAACTACATTTCCGACATTGACCTCCATTCTGTACATTGACCTCCATTTCCGACATTGACCTCCATTCTGGACATTGACCTCCATACTGGACATTGACCTCCATTCAGGACATTGACCTCCATTCGGGACATTGACCTCCATGCTGGACATTGACCTCCAGGACGGGTGAGACGGACATTGACCTCCATGCTGGACATTGACCTCCATTCTGGACATTGACCTCCAGGACGGGTGAGACGGACATTGACCTCCATTCATGACATTAAACTACATTTCCGACATTGACCTCCATTCTGGACATTGACCTCCATCCTGGACATTGACCTCCATCCTGGACATTGACCTCCATTCTGGACATTGACCTCCAGGACGGGTGAGACGGACATTGACCTCCATCCTGGACATTGACCTCCATTCTGGACATTGACCTCCAGGACGGGTGAGACGGACATTGACCTCCATCCTGGACATTGACCTCCATTCATGACATTGACCTCCATTTCCGACATTGACCTCCATTCTGGACATTGACCTCCATACTGGACATTGACCTCCATTCAGGACATTGACCTCCATTCTGGACATTGACCTCCATTCTGTACATTGACCTCCATTTCCGACATTGACCTCCATTCTGGACATTGACCTCCATTTTCGACATTGACCTCCATTCTGGACATTGACCTCCATTTTCGACATTGACCTCCATTCTGGACATTGACCTCCATGCTGGACATTGACCTCCATTCTGTACATTGACCTCCATTTCCGACATTGACCTCCATTTTCGACATTGACCTCCATTCTGGACATTGACCTCCATTCAGGACATTGACCTCCATTCTGGACATTGACCTCCACTCGGGACATTGACCTCCATGCTGGACATTGACCTCCAGGACGGGTGAGACGGACATTGACCTCCATGCTGGACATTGACCTCCATTCTGGACATTGACCTCCAGGACGGGTGAGACGGACATTGACCTCCATTCATGACATTAAACTACATTTCCGACATTGACCTCCATTCTGGACATTGACCTCCATCCTGGACATTGACCTCCATCCTGGACATTGACCTCCATTCTGGACATTGACCTCCAGGACGGGTGAGACGGACATTGACCTCCATTCATGACATTGACCTCCATTTCCGACATTGACCTCCATTCTGGACATTGACCTCCATACTGGACATTGACCTCCATTCAGGACATTGACCTCCATTCTGGACATTGACCTCCATTCTGTACATTGACCTCCATTTCCGACATTGACCTCCATTTTCGACATTGACCTCCATTCTGGACATTGACCTCCATTCAGGACATTGACCTCCATTCTGGACATTGACCTCCACTCGGGACATTGACCTCCATGCTGGACATTGACCTCCAGGACGGGTGAGACGGACATTGACCTCCATGCTGGACATTGACCTCCATTCTGGACATTGACCTCCAGGACGGGTGAGACGGACATTGACCTCCATTCATGACTTTGACCTCCATTTCCGACATTGACCTCCATTCTGGACATTGACCTCCATACTGGACATTGACCTCCATTCAGGACATTGACCTCCATTCTGGACATTGACCTCCATTCTGTACATTGACCTCCATTTCCGACATTGACCTCCATTTTCGACATTGACCTCCATTCTGGACATTGACCTCCATTCAGGACATTGACCTCCATTCTGGACATTGACCTCCACTCGGGACATTGACCTCCATGCTGGACATTGACCTCCAGGACGGGTGAGACGGACATTGACCTCCATGCTGGACATTGACCTCCATTCTGGACATTGACCTCCAGGACGGGTGAGACGGACATTGACCTCCATTCATGACATTGACCTCCATTTCCGACATTGACCTCCATTCTGGACATTGACCTCCATACTGGACATTGACCTCCATTCAGGACATTGACCTCCATTCTGGACATTGACCTCCATTCTGTACATTGACCTCCATTTCCGACATTGACCTCCATTTTCGACATTGACCTCCATTCTGGACATTGACCTCCATTCAGGACATTGACCTCCATTCTGGACATTGACCTCCACTCGGGACATTGACCTCCATGCTGGACATTGACCTCCAGGACGGGTGAGACGGACATTGACCTCCATGCTGGACATTGA
Organism: Ulva prolifera; assembly: GCA_023078555.1. Taxonomy (NCBI): domain Eukaryota; kingdom Viridiplantae; phylum Chlorophyta; class Ulvophyceae; order Ulvales; family Ulvaceae; genus Ulva; species Ulva prolifera. The sequence continues at coordinate 9,895,190 of CM041199.1, forward strand.
CCTCCATTCTGGACATTGACCTCCAGGACGGGTGAGACGGACATTGACCTCCATGCTGGACATTGACCTCCATTCTGGACATTGACCTCCAGGACGGGTGAGACGGACATTGACCTCCATCCTGGACATTGACCTCCATTCTGGACATTGACCTCCATACTGGACATTGACCTCCATTCTGGACATTAAACTACATTTCCGACATTGACCTCCATTCTGTACATTGACCTCCATTTCCGACATTGACCTCCATTCTGGACATTGACCTCCATACTGGACATTGACCTCCATTCAGGACATTGACCTCCATTCGGGACATTGACCTCCATGCTGGACATTGACCTCCAGGACGGGTGAGACGGACATTGACCTCCATGCTGGACATTGACCTCCATTCTGGACATTGACCTCCAGGACGGGTGAGACGGACATTGACCTCCATTCATGACATTAAACTACATTTCCGACATTGACCTCCATTCTGGACATTGACCTCCATCCTGGACATTGACCTCCATCCTGGACATTGACCTCCATTCTGGACATTGACCTCCAGGACGGGTGAGACGGACATTGACCTCCATCCTGGACATTGACCTCCATTCTGGACATTGACCTCCAGGACGGGTGAGACGGACATTGACCTCCATCCTGGACATTGACCTCCATTCTGGACATTGACCTCCAGGACGGGTGAGACGGACATTGACCTCCATTCATGACATTGACCTCCATTTCCGACATTGACCTCCATTCTGGACATTGACCTCCATACTGGACATTGACCTCCATTCAGGACATTGACCTCCATTCTGGACATTGACCTCCATTCTGTACATTGACCTCCATTTCCGACATTGACCTCCATTCTGGACATTGACCTCCATTTTCGACATTGACCTCCATTCTGGACATTGACCTCCATTTTCGACATTGACCTCCATTCTGGACATTGACCTCCATGCTGGACATTGACCTCCATTCTGTACATTGACCTCCATTTCCGACATTGACCTCCATTTTCGACATTGACCTCCATTCTGGACATTGACCTCCATTCAGGACATTGACCTCCATTCTGGACATTGACCTCCACTCGGGACATTGACCTCCATGCTGGACATTGACCTCCAGGACGGGTGAGACGGACATTGACCTCCATGCTGGACATTGACCTCCATTCTGGACATTGACCTCCAGGACGGGTGAGACGGACATTGACCTCCATTCATGACATTAAACTACATTTCCGACATTGACCTCCATTCTGGACATTGACCTCCATCCTGGACATTGACCTCCATCCTGGACATTGACCTCCATTCTGGACATTGACCTCCAGGACGGGTGAGACGGACATTGACCTCCATTCATGACATTGACCTCCATTTCCGACATTGACCTCCATTCTGGACATTGACCTCCATACTGGACATTGACCTCCATTCAGGACATTGACCTCCATTCTGGACATTGACCTCCATTCTGTACATTGACCTCCATTTCCGACATTGACCTCCATTTTCGACATTGACCTCCATTCTGGACATTGACCTCCATTCAGGACATTGACCTCCATTCTGGACATTGACCTCCACTCGGGACATTGACCTCCATGCTGGACATTGACCTCCAGGACGGGTGAGACGGACATTGACCTCCATGCTGGACATTGACCTCCATTCTGGACATTGACCTCCAGGACGGGTGAGACGGACATTGACCTCCATTCATGACTTTGACCTCCATTTCCGACATTGACCTCCATTCTGGACATTGACCTCCATACTGGACATTGACCTCCATTCAGGACATTGACCTCCATTCTGGACATTGACCTCCATTCTGTACATTGACCTCCATTTCCGACATTGACCTCCATTTTCGACATTGACCTCCATTCTGGACATTGACCTCCATTCAGGACATTGACCTCCATTCTGGACATTGACCTCCACTCGGGACATTGACCTCCATGCTGGACATTGACCTCCAGGACGGGTGAGACGGACATTGACCTCCATGCTGGACATTGACCTCCATTCTGGACATTGACCTCCAGGACGGGTGAGACGGACATTGACCTCCATCCTGGACATTGACCTCCATTCTGGACATTGACCTCCATACTGGACATTGACCTCCATTCATGACATTAAACTACATTTCCGACATTGACCTCCATTCTGTACATTGACCTCCATTTCCGACATTGACCTCCATTCTGGACATTGACCTCCATACTGGACATTGACCTCCATTCAGGACATTGACCTCCATTCTGGACATTGACCTCCATTCGGGACATTGACCTCCATGCTGGACATTGACCTCCAGGACGGGTGAGACGGACATTGACCTCCATCCTGGACATTGACCTCTATTCTGGACATTGACCTCCAGGACGGGTGAGACGGACATTGACCTCCATTCATGACATTGACCTCCATTTCCGACATTGACCTCCATTCTGGACATTGACCTCCATACTGGACATTGACCTCCATTCAGGACATTGACCTCCATTCTGGACATTGACCTCCATTCTGTACATTGACCTCCATTTCCGACATTGACCTCCATTCTGGACATTGACCTCCATTTCCGACATTGACCTCCATTCTGGACATTGACCTCCATACTGGACATTGACCTCCATTCAGGACATTGACCTCCATTCTGGACATTGACCTCCATTCTGTACATTGACCTCCATTTCCGACATTGACCTCCATTTTCGACATTGACCTCCATTCTGGACATTGACCTCCATTCAGGACATTGACCTCCATTCTGGACATTGACCTCCACTCGGGACATTGACCTCCATGCTGGACATTGACCTCCAGGACGGGTGAGACGGACATTGACCTCCATGCTGGACATTGACCTCCATTCTGGACATTGACCTCCAGGACGGGTGAGACGGACATTGACCTCCATCCTGGACATTGACCTCCATTCTGGACATTGACCTCCATACTGGACATTGACCTCCATTCTGGACATTAAACTACATTTCCGACATTGACCTCCATTCTGTACATTGACCTCCATTTCCGACATTGACCTCCATTTTCGACATTGACCTCCATTCTGGACATTGACCTCCATTCAGGACATTGACCTCCATTCTGGACATTGACCTCCACTCGGGACATTGACCTCCATGCTGGACATTGACCTCCAGGACGGGTGAGACGGACATTGACCTCCATGCTGGACATTGACCTCCATTCTGGACATTGACCTCCAGGACGGGTGAGACGGACATTGACCTCCATTCATGACATTGACCTCCATTTCCGACATTGACCTCCATTCTGGACATTGACCTCCATACTGGACATTGACCTCCATTCAGGACATTGACCTCCATTCTGGACATTGACCTCCATTCTGTACATTGACCTCCATTTCCGACATTGACCTCCATTTTCGACATTGACCTCCATTCTGGACATTGACCTCCATTCAGGACATTGACCTCCATTCTGGACATTGACCTCCACTCGGGACATTGACCTCCATGCTGGACATTGACCTCCAGGACGGGTGAGACGGACATTGACCTCCATGCTGGACATTGACCTCCATTCTGGACATTGACCTCCAGGACGGGTGAGACGGACATTGACCTCCATCCTAGACATTGACCTCCATTCTGGACATTGACCTCCATACTGGACATTGACCTCCATTCATGACATTAAACTACATTTCCGACATTGACCTCCATTCTGTACATTGACCTCCATTTCCGACATTGACCTCCATTCTGGACATTGACCTCCATACTGGACATTGACCTCCATTCAGGACATTGACCTCCATTCTGGACATTGACCTCCATTCGGGACATTGACCTCCATGCTGGACATTGACCTCCAGGACGGGTGAGACGGACATTGACCTCCATCCTGGACATTGACCTCTATTCTGGACATTGACCTCCAGGACGGGTGAGACGGACATTGACCTCCATCCTGGACATTGACCTCCATTCTGGACATTGACCTCCATACTGGACATTGACCTCCATTCTGGACATTGACCTCCATTCTCGACATTGACCTCCATTCTCGACATTGACCTCCATTTTCGACATTGACCTCCATTCTGGACATTGACCTCCATGCTGGACATTGACCTCCATTCTGGACATTGACCTCCATTCTGGACATTGACCTCCATTTTCGACATTGACCTCCATTCTGGACATTGACCTCCATGCTGGACATTGACCTCCATTCTGGACATTGACCTCCAGGACGGGTGAGACGGACATTGACCTCCATTCATGACATTAAACTACATTTCCGACATTGACCTCCATTCTGGACATTGACCTCCATCCTGGACATTGACCTCCATCCTGGACATTGACCTCCATTCTGGACATTGACCTCCAGGACGGGTGAGACGGACATTGACCTCCATCCTGGAGATTGACCTCCATTCTGGACATTGACCTCCAGGACGGGTGAGACGGACATTGACCTCCATTCATGACATTGACCTCCATTTCCGACATTGACCTCCATTCTGGACATTGACCTCCATACTGGACATTGACCTCCATTCAGGACATTGACCTCCATTCTGGACATTGACCTCCATTCTGTACATTGACCTCCATTTCCGACATTGACCTCCATTTTCGACATTGACCTCCATTCTGGACATTGACCTCCATTCAGGACATTGACCTCCATTCTGGACATTGACCTCCACTCGGGACATTGACCTCCATGCTGGACATTGACCTCCAGGACGGGTGAGACGGACATTGACCTCCATGCTGGACATTGACCTCCATTCTGGACATTGACCTCCAGGACGGGTGAGACGGACATTGACCTCCATTCATGACATTAAACTACATTTCCGACATTGACCTCCATTCTGGACATTGACCTCCATCCTGGACATTGACCTCCATCCTGGACATTGACCTCCATTCTGGACATTGACCTCCAGGACGGGTGAGACGGACATTGACCTCCATCCTGGACATTGACCTCCATTCTGGACATTGACCTCCAGGACGGGTGAGACGGACATTGACCTCCATCCTGGACATTGACCTCCATTCTGGACATTGACCTCCAGGACGGGTGAGACGGACATTGACCTCCATTCATGACATTGACCTCCATTTCCGACATTGACCTCCATTCTGGACATTGACCTCCATACTGGACATTGACCTCCATTCAGGACATTGACCTCCATTCTAGACATTGACCTCCATTCTGTACATTGACCTCCATTTCCGACATTGACCTCCATTTTCGACATTGACCTCCATTCTGGACATTGACCTCCATTCAGGACATTGACCTCCATTCTGGACATTGACCTCCATTCGGGACATTGACCTCCATGCTGGACATTGACCTCCAGGACGGGTGAGACGGACATTGACCTCCATGCTGGACATTGACCTCCATTCTGGACATTGACCTCCAGGACGGGTGAGACGGACATTGACCTCCATTCATGACATTAAACTACATTTCCGACATTGACCTCCATTCTGGACATTGACCTCCATCCTGGACATTGACCTCCATCCTGGACATTGACCTCCATTCTGGACATTGACCTCCAGGACGGGTGAGACGGACATTGACCTCCATCCTGGACATTGACCTCCATTCTGGACATTGACCTCCAGGACGGGTGAGACGGACATTGACCTCCATCCTGGACATTGACCTCCATTCTGGACATTGACCTCCAGGACGGGTGAGACGGACATTGACCTCCATTCATGACATTGACCTCCATTTCCGACATTGACCTCCATTCTGGACATTGACCTCCATACTGGACATTGACCTCCATTCAGGACATTGACCTCCATTCTGGACATTGACCTCCATTCTGTACATTGACCTCCATTTCCGACATTGACCTCCATTCTGGACATTGACCTCCATTTTCGACATTGACCTCCATTCTGGACATTGACCTCCATTACCGACATTGACCTCCATTCTGGACATTGACCTCCATTTTCGACATTGACCTCCATTCTGGACATTGACCTCCATGCTGGACATTGACCTCCATTCTGGACATTGACCTCCATTCTGGACATTGACCCCCATTCTGGACATTGACCTCCATTTCCGACATTGACCTCCATTCTGGACATTGACCTCCATTTTCGACATTGACCTCCATTCTGGACATTGACCTCCAGGACGGGTGAGACGGACATTGACCTCCATTCATGACATTAAACTCCATTTCCGACATTGACCTCCATGCTGGACATTGACCTCCATTCTGGACATTGACCTCCATTCTCGACATTGACCTCCATTCTGGACATTGACCTCCATTTCCGACATTGACCTCCATTCTGGACATTGACCTCCATTTTCGACATTGACCTCCATTCTGGACATTGACCCCCATACTGGACATTGAGCTCCATTTTCGACATTGACCTCCATTATGGACATTGACCTCCATTCTGGACATTGACCTCCATTCTGGACATTGACCTCCAGGACGGGTGAGACGGACATTGACCTCCATTCATGACATTAAACTCCATTTCCGACATTGACCTCCATTCTGGACATTGACCTCCATTTTCGACATTGACCTCCATTCTGGACATTGACCTCCATACTGGACATTGACCTCCATTCGGGACATTGACCTCCATTCTTGACATTGACCTCCATTCTGGACATTGACCTCCATTCTGGACATTGACCTCCATTATGGACATTGACCTCCATTCTGGACATTGACCTCCATACTGGACATTGACCTCCATTCTGGACATTGACCTCCATTCTCGACATTGACCTCCATTCTCGACATTGACCTCCATTCTCGACATTGACCTCCATACTGGACATTGACCTCCATTCTGGACATTGACCTCCATTATGGACATTGACCTCCATTTTCGACATTGACCTCCATTCTGGACATTGACCTCCATTCTGGACATTGACCTCCATCTGGACATTGACCTCCATTCTGGACATTGACCTCCATCTGGACATTGACCTCAATTCTGGACATTGACCTCCATTCTGGACATTGACCTCCATTTTCGACATTGACCTCCATTTTCGACAATGACCTCCATTCTGGACATTGACCTCCATTTCCGACATTGACCTCCATTCTGGACATTGACCTCCATTTTCGACATTGACCTCCATTCTGGACATTGACCTCCATGCTGGACATTGACCTCCATTCTGGACATTGACCTCCATTCTGGACATTGACCCCCATTCTGGACATTGACCTCCATTTTCGACATTGACCTCCATTCTGGACATTGACCTCCATTCTGGACATTGACCTCCATTCTGGACATTGACCTCCATTTTCGACATTGACCTCCATTCTGGACATTGACCTCCATGCTGGACATTGACCTCCATTCTGGACATTGACCTCCATTCAGGACATTGACCTCCATTCTGGACATTGACCTCCATTCTGTACATTGACCTCCATTTCCGACATTGACCTCCATTCTGGACATTGACCTCCATTCTCGACATTGACCTCCATTCTCGACATTGACCTCCATACTGGACATTGACCTCCATTCTGGACATTGACCTCCATTATGGACATTGACCTCCATTTTCGACATTGACCTCCATTCTGGACATTGACCTCCATTTTCGACATTGACCTCCATTCTGGACATTGACCTCCATTCTGGACATTGACCTCCATTCTGGACATTGACCTCCATCTGGACATTGACCTCCATTCTGGACATTGACCTCCATCTGGACATTGACCTCCATTCTCGACATTGACATCCATTCGGGACATTGACCTCCATGCTGGACATTGACCTCGATTCTAGACATTGACCTCAATTCTGGACATTGACCTCCATTCTGGACATTGACCTCCATTCTGGACATTGACCTCAATTCTGGACATTGACCTTCATTCTCGACATTGACCTCCATTCTCGACATTGACCTCCATTCGGGACATTGACCTCCATTTCCGACATTGACCTCCATTCTGGACATTGACCTCCATTCTGGACATTGACCTCCATTTTCGACATTGACCTCCATTTTCGACATTGACCTCCATTCTGGACATTGACCTCCATGCTGGTCATTGACCTCCATTCTGGACATTGACCTCCATTCTGGACATTGACCTCCATTTTCGACATTGACCTCCATTCTGGACATTGACCTCCATTCTGGACATTGACCTCCATTTTCGACATTGACCTCCATTCTGGACATTGACCTCCATGCTGGACATTGACCTCCATTCTGGACATTGACCTCCAGGACGGGTGAGACGGACATTGACCTCCATTCATGACATTAAACTACATTTCCGACATTGACCTCCATTCTGGACATTGACCTCCATCCTGGACATTGACCTCCATCCTGGACATTGACCTCCATTCTGGACATTGACCTCCAGGACGGGTGAGACGGACATTGACCTCCATCCTGGAGATTGACCTCCATTCTGGACATTGACCTCCAGGACGGGTGAGACGGACATTGACCTCCATTCATGACATTGACCTCCATTTCCGACATTGACCTCCATTCTGGACATTGACCTCCATACTGGACATTGACCTCCATTCAGGACATTGACCTCCATTCTGGACATTGACCTCCATTCTGTACATTGACCTCCATTTCCGACATTGACCTCCATTTTCGACATTGACCTCCATTCTGGACATTGACCTCCATTCTCGACATTGACCTCCATTCTGGACATTGACCTCCATCCTGGTCATTGACCTCCATTCTGGACATTGACCTCCATTTCCGACATTGACCTCCATTTTCGACATTGACCTCCATTCTGGACATTGACCTCCATTCTCGACATTGACCTCCATTCTGGACATTGACCTCCATCTGGACATTGACCTCCATTCTGGACATTGACCTCCATCTGGACATTGACCTCCATTCTCGACATTGACCTCCATTCGGGACATTGACCTCCATGCTGGACATTGACCTCCATTCTGGACATTGACCTCAATTCTGGACATTGACCTCCATTCTCGACATTGACCTCCATTCTCGACATTGACCTCCATTCGGGACATTGACCTCCATTTCCGACATTGACCTCCATTCTGGACATTGACCTCCATTCTGGACATTGACCTCCATTTTCGACATTGACCTCCATTCTGGACATTGACCTCCATACTGGACATTGACCTCCATTCTCGACATTGACCTCCATACTGGACATTGACCTCCATTCTGGACATTGACCTCCATTTTCGACATTGACCTCCATTCTGGACATTGACCTCCATTCTGGACATTGACCTCCATACTGGACATTGACCTCCATCCTGGACATTGACCTCCATTCTGGACATTGACCTCCAGGACGGGTGAGACGGACATTGACCTCCATCCTGGACATTGACCTCCATGCTGGACATTGACCTCCATCCTGGACATTGACCTCCATTCTGGACATTGACCTCCAGGACGGGTGAGACGGACATTGACCTCCATTCATGACATTGACCTCCATTTCCGACATTGACCTCCATTCTGGACATTGACCTCCATACTGGACATTGACCTCCATTCAGGACATTGACCTCCATTCTGGACATTGACCTCCATTCTGTACATTGACCTCCATTTCCGACATTGACCTCCATTTTCGACATTGACCTCCATTCTGGACATTGACCTCCATTCTCGACATTGACCTCCATTCTGGACATTGACCTCCATCCTGGTCATTGACCTCCATTCTGGACATTGACCTCCATTTCCGACATTGACCTCCATTTTCGACATTGACCTCCATTCTGGACATTGACCTCCATTCTCGACATTGACCTCCATTCTGGACATTGACCTCCATCTGGACATTGACCTCCATTCTGGACATTGACCTCCATCTGGACATTGACCTCCATTCTCGACATTGACCTCCATTCGGGACATTGACCTCCATGCTGGACATTGACCTCCATTCTGGACATTGACCTCAATTCTGGACATTGACCTCCATTCTCGACATTGACCTCCATTCTCGACATTGACCTCCATTCGGGACATTGACCTCCATTTCCGACATTGACCTCCATTCTGGACATTGACCTCCATTCTGGACATTGACCTCCATTTTCGACATTGACCTCCATTCTGGACATTGACCTCCATACTGGACATTGACCTCCATTCTCGACATTGACCTCCATACTGGACATTGACCTCCATTCTGGACATTGACCTCCATTTTCGACATTGACCTCCATTCTGGACATTGACCTCCATTCTGGACATTGACCTCCATACTGGACATTGACCTCCATCCTGGACATTGACCTCCATTCTGGACATTGACCTCCAGGACGGGTGAGACGGACATTGACCTCCATCCTGGACATTGACCTCCATGCTGGACATTGACCTCCATTCTGGACATTGACCTCCAGGACGGGTGAGACGGACATTGACCTCCATTCATGACATTAAACTACATTTCCGACATTGACCTCCATTCTGGACATTGACCTCCATTTCCGACATTGACCTCCATTCTGGACATTGACCTCCATTCTGGACATTGACCTCCATCCTGGACATTGACCTCCATTCTGGACATTGACCTCCAGGACGGGTGAGACGGACATTGACCTCCATCCTGGACATTGACCTCCATTCTGGACATTGACCTCCAGGACGGGTGAGACGGACATTGACCTCCATCCTGGACATTGACCTCCATTCTGGACATTGACCTCCAGGACGGGTGAGACGGACATTGACCTCCATTCATGACATTGACCTCCATTTCCGACATTGACCTCCATTCTGGACATTGACCTCCATATTGGACATTGACCTCCATTCAGGACATTGACCTCCATTCTGGACATTGACCTCCATTCTGTACATTGACCTCCATTTCCGACATTGACCTCCATTCTGGACATTGACCTCCATTTTCGACATTGACCTCCATTCTGGACATTGACCTCCATTTCCGACATTGACCTCCATTCTGGACATTGACCTCCATTTTCGACATTGACCTCCATTCTGGACATTGACCTCCATGCTGGACATTGACCTCCATTCTGGACATTGACCTCCATTCTGGACATTGACCCCCATTCTGGACATTGACCTCCATTTCCGACATTGACCTCCATTCTGGACATTGACCTCCATTTTCGACATTGACCTCCATTCTGGACATTGACCTCCATTCTGGACATTGACCTCCATGCTGGACATTGACCTCCATTCTGGACATTGACCTCCATTTTCGACATTGACCTCCATTCTGGACATTGACCTCCATTTCCGACATTGACCTCCATTCTGGACATTGACCTCCATTTTCGACATTGACCTCCATTCTGGACATTGACCCCCATACTGGACATTGAGCTCCATTTTCGACATTGACCTCCATTATGGACATTGACCTCCATTCTGGACATTGACCTCCAGGACGGGTGAGACGGACATTGACCTCCATTCATGACATTAAACTCCATTTCCGACATTGACCTCCATTCTGGACATTGACCTCCATTTTCGAAATTGACCTCCATTCTGGACATTGACCTCCATACTGGACATTGACCTCCATTCGGGACATTGACCTCCATTCTTGACATTGACCTCCATTCTGGACATTGACCTCCATTCTGGACATTGACCTCCATTATGGACATTGACCTCCATACTGGACATTGACCTCCATTCTGGACATTGACCTCCATTCTCGACATTGACCTCCATTCTTGACATTGACCTCCATACTGGACATTGACCTCCATTCTGGACATTGACCTCCATTTTCGACATTGACCTCCATTCTGGACATTGACCTCCATTTTCGACATTGACCTCCATTCTGGACATTGACCTCCATTCTGGACATTGACCTCCATTCTGGACATTGACCTCCATTCTGGACATTGACCTCCATCTGGACATTGACCTCCATCTGGACATTGACCTCCATCTGGACATTGACCTCCATTCGGGACATTGACCTCCATGCTGGACATTGACCTCGATTCTGGACATTGACCTCCATTCTGGACATTGACCTCCATTTTCGACATTGACCTCCATTTTCGACAATGACCTCCATTCTGGACATTGACCTCCATTTCCGACATTGACCTCCATTCTGGACATTGACCTCCATTTTCGACATTGACCTCCATTCTGGACATTGACCTCCATGCTGGACATTGACCTCCATTCTGGACATTGACCTCCATTCTGGACATTGACCTCCATGCTGGACATTGACCTCCATTCTGGACATTGACCTCCATTCTGGACATTGACCTCCATTTTCGACATTGACCTCCATTCTGGACATTGACCTCCATTCTGGACATTGACCTCCATTCTGGACATTGACCTCCATTTCCGACATTGACCTCCATCTGGACATTGACCTCCATTCTCGACATTGACCTCCATTCTGGACATTGACCTCCATACTGGACATTGACCTCCATTCGGGACATTGACCTCCATTCTTGACATTGACCTCCATTCTGGACATTGACCTCCATTCTGGACATTGACCTCCATTATGGACATTGACCTCCATTCTGGACATTGACCTCCATTCTGGACATTGACCTCCATTCTGGACATTGACCTCCATTTTCGACAATGACCTCCATCCTGGACATTGACCTCCATTCTGGACATTGACCTCCAGGACGGGTGAGACGGACATTGACCTCCATCCTGGACATTGACCTCCATTCTGGACATTGACCTCCAGGACGGGTGAGACGGACATTGACCTCCATCCTGGACATTGACCTCCATTCTGGACATTGACCTCCAGGACGGGTGAGACGGACATTGACCTCCATTCATGACATTGACCTCCATTTCCGACATTGACCTCCATTCTGGACATTGACCTCCATTCAGGACATTGACCTCCATTCTGGACATTGACCTCCATTCTGTACATTGACCTCCATTTCCGACATTGACCTCCATTCTGGACATTGACCTCCATTTTCGACATTGACCTCCATTCTGGACATTGACCTCCATTTCCGACATTGACCTCCATTCTGGACATTGACCTCCATTTCCGACATTGACCTCCATTCTGGACATTGACCTCCATTTTCGACATTGACCTCCATTCTGGACATTGACCTCCATGCTGGACATTGACCTCCATTCTGGACATTGACCTCCATTTTCGACATTGACCTCCATTTTCGACATTGACCTCCATTCTGGACATTGACCTCCATGCTGGACATTGACCTCCATTCTGGACATTGACCTCCATTCTGGACATTGACCTCCATTTTCGACATTGACCTCCATTCTGGACATTGACCTCCATTCTGGACATTGACCTCCATTCTGGACATTGACCTCCATTTCCGACATTGACCTCCATCTGGACATTGACCTCCATTCTGGACATTGACCTCCATTCTGGACATTGACCTCCATTCTGGACATTGACCTCCATTATGGACATTGACCTCCATTCTGGACATTGACCTCCATTCTGGACATTGACCTCCATTCTGGACATTGACCTCCATACTGGACATTGACCTCCATGCTGGACATTGACCTCCATTCTGGACATTGACCTCCAGGACGGGTGAGACGGACATTGACCTCCATTCATGACATTAAACTACATTTCCGACATTGACCTCCATTCTGGACATTGACCTCCATTTCCGACATTGACCTCCATTCTGGACATTGACCTCCATTCTGGACATTGACCTCCATCCTGGACATTGACCTCCATTCTGGACATTGACCTCCAGGACGGGTGAGACGGACATTGACCTCCATCCTGGACATTGACCTCCATTCTGGACATTGACCTCCATTCAGGACATTGACCTCCATTCTGGACATTGACCTCCATTCTGTACATTGACCTCCATTTCCGACATTGACCTCCATTTTCGACATTGACCTCCATTCTGGACATTGACCTCCATTCTCGACATTGACCTCCATTCTGGACATTGACCTCCATCCTGGTCATTGACCTCCATTCTGGACATTGACCTCCATTCTCGACATTGACCTCCATTCTGGACATTGACCTCCATGCTGGACATTGACCTCCATTCTGGACATTGACCTCCATTCTGGACATTGACCTCCATGCTGGACATTGACCTCCATTCTGGACATTGACCTCCATTCTGGACATTGACCTCCATCTGGACATTGACCTCCATTCTGGACATTGACCTCCATCTGGACATTGACCTCCATTCTCGACATTGACCTCCATTCGGGACATTGACCTCCATGCTGGACATTGACCTCCATTCTGGACATTGACCTCAATTCTGGACATTGACCTCCATTCTCGACATTGACCTCCATTCTCGACATTGACCTCCATTCGGGACATTGACCTCCATTTCCGACATTGACCTCCATTCTGGACATTGACCTCCATCTGGACATTGACCTCCATTCTGGACATTGACCTCCATCTGGACATTGACCTCCATTCTCGACATTGACCTCCATTCGGGACATTGACCTCCATGCTGGACATTGACCTCCATTCTGGACATTGACCTCAATTCTGGACATTGACCTCCATTCTCGACATTGACCTCCATTCTCGACATTGACCTCCATTCGGGACATTGACCTCCATTTCCGACATTGACCTCCATTCTGGACATTGACCTCCATTCTGGACATTGACCTCCATTTTCGACATTGACCTCCATTCTGGACATTGACCTCCATACTGGACATTGACCTCCATTCGGGACATTGACCTCCATTCTGGACATTGACCTCCATTCTGGACATTGACCTCCATACTGGACATTGACCTCCATGCTGGACATTGACCTCCATTCTGGACATTGACCTCCAGGACGGGTGAGACGGACATTGACCTCCATTCATGACATTAAACTACATTTCCGACATTGACCTCCATTCTGGACATTGACCTCCATTTCCGACATTGACCTCCATTCTGGACATTGACCTCCATTATGGACATTGACCTCCATCCTGGACATTGACCTCCATTCTGGACATTGACCTCCAGGACGGGTGAGACGGACATTGACCTCCATCCTGGACATTGACCTCCATTCTGGACATTGACCTCCAGGACGGGTGAGACGGACATTGACCTCCATCCTGGACATTGACCTCCATTCTGGACATTGACCTCCAGGACGGGTGAGACGGACATTGACCTCCATTCATGACATTGACCTCCATTTCCGACATTGACCTCCATTCTGGACATTGACCTCCATACTGGACATTGACCTCCATTCAGGACATTGACCTCCATTCTGGACATTGACCTCCATTCTGTACATTGACCTCCATTTCCGACATTGACCTCCATTCTGGACATTGACCTCCATTTTCGACATTGACCTCCATTCTGGACATTGACCTCCATTTCCGACATTGACCTCCATTCTGGACATTGACCTCCATTTTCGACATTGACCTCCATTCTGGACATTGACCTCCATGCTGGACATTGACCTCCATTCTGGACATTGACCTCCATTCTGGACATTGACCCCCATTCTGGACATTGACCTCCATTTCCGACATTGACCTCCATTCTGGACATTGACCTCCATTTTCGACATTGACCTCCATTCTGGACATTGACCTCCATTCTGGACATTGACCTCCATGCTGGACATTGACCTCCATTCTGGTCATTGACCTCCATTTTCGACATTGACCTCCATTCTGGACATTGACCTCCATTTCCGACATTGACCTCCATTCTGGACATTGAGCTCCATTTTCGACATTGACCTCCATTATGGACATTGACCTCCATTCTGGACATTGACCTCCATTCTGGACATTGACCTCCAGGACGGGTGAGACGGACATTGACCTCCATTCATGACATTAAACTCCATTTCCGACATTGACCTCCATTCTGGACATTGACCTCCATTTTCGAAATTGACCTCCATTCTGGACATTGACCTCCATACTGGACATTGACCTCCATTCGGGACATTGACCTCCATTCTTGACATTGACCTCCATTCTGGACATTGACCTCCATTCTGGACATTGACCTCCATTATGGACATTGACCTCCATTCTGGACATTGACCTCCATACTGGACATTGACCTCCATTCTGGACACTGACCTCCATTCTCGACATTGACCTCCATTCTCGACATTGACCTCCATACTGGACATTGACCTCCATTCTGGACATTGACCTCCATTTTCGACATTGACCTCCATTCTGGACATTGACCTCCATTTTCGACATTGACCTCCATTCTGGACATTGACCTCCATTCTGGACATTGACCTCCATCTGGACATTGACCTCCATTCTGGACATTGACCTCCATCTGGACATTGACCTCCATTCTCGACATTGACCTCCATTCGGGACATTGACCTCCATGCTGGACATTGACCTCGATTCTGGACATTGACCTCAATTCTGGACATTGACC
Organism: Ulva prolifera; assembly: GCA_023078555.1. Taxonomy (NCBI): domain Eukaryota; kingdom Viridiplantae; phylum Chlorophyta; class Ulvophyceae; order Ulvales; family Ulvaceae; genus Ulva; species Ulva prolifera. The sequence goes on from CM041199.1 coordinate 9,911,711, forward strand.
TCCATTCTGGACATTGACCTCCATTTTCGACATTGACCTCCATTCTGGACATTGACCTCCATTTCCGACATTGACCTCCATCTGGACATTGACCTCCATTCTCGACATTGACCTCCATTCTGGACATTGACCTCCATTCTGGACATTGACCTCCATACTGGACATTGACCTCCATTCGGGACATTGACCTCCATTCTTGACATTGACCTCCATTCTGGACATTGACCTCCATTCTGGACATTGACCTCCATTATGGACATTGACCTCCATTCTGGACATTGACCTCCATCTGGACATTGACCTCCATTCTGGACATTGACCTCCATCTGGACATTGACCTCCATTCTCGACATTGACCTCCATTCGGGACATTGACCTCCATGCTGGACATTGACCTCGATTCTGGACATTGACCTCAATTCTGGACATTGACCTCCATTCTGGACATTGACCTCCATTTTCGACATTGACCTCCATTCTGGACATTGACCTCCATTTCCGACATTGACCTCCATCTGGACATTGACCTCCATTCTGGACATTGACCTCCATACTGGACATTGACCTCCATGCTGGACATTGACCTCCATTCTGGACATTGACCTCCAGGACGGGTGAGACGGACATTGACCTCCATTCATGACATTAAACTACATTTCCGACATTGACCTCCATTCTGGACATTGACCTCCATTTCCGACATTGACCTCCATTCTGGACATTGACCTCCATTCTGGACATTGACCTCCATCCTGGACATTGACCTCCATTCTGGACATTGACCTCCAGGACGGGTGAGACGGACATTGACCTCCATCCTGGACATTGACCTCTATTCTGGACATTGACCTCCAGGACGGGTGAGACGGACATTGACCTCCATCCTGGACATTGACCTCCATTCTGGACATTGACCTCCAGGACGGGTGAGACGGACATTGACCTCCATTCATGACATTGACCTCCATTTCCGACATTGACCTCCATTCTGGACATTGACCTCCATACTGGACATTGACCTCCATTCAGGACATTGACCTCCATTCTGGACATTGACCTCCATTTTCGACATTGACCTCCATTCTGGACATTGACCTCCATTCTGGACATTGACCTCCATTTTCGACATTGACCTCCATTCTGGACATTGACCTCCATGCTGGACATTGACCTCCATTCTGGACATTGACCTCCAGGACGGGTGAGACGGACATTGACCTCCATTCATGACATTAAACTACATTTCCGACATTGACCTCCATTCTGGACATTGACCTCCATCCTGGACATTGACCTCCATCCTGGAGATTGACCTCCATTCTGGACATTGACCTCCAGGACGGGTGAGACGGACATTGACCTCCATTCATGACATTGACCTCCATTTCCGACATTGACCTCCATTCTGGACATTGACCTCCATACTGGACATTGACCTCCATTCAGGACATTGACCTCCATTCTGGACATTGACCTCCATTCTGTACATTGACCTCCATTTCCGACATTGACCTCCATTTTCGACATTGACCTCCATTCTGGACATTGACCTCCATTCTCGACATTGACCTCCATTCTGGACATTGACCTCCATCCTGGTCATTGACCTCCATTCTGGACATTGACCTCCATTTCCGACATTGACCTCCATTTTCGACATTGACCTCCATTCTGGACATTGACCTCCATTCTCGACATTGACCTCCATTCTGGACATTGACCTCCATGCTGGACATTGACCTCCATTCTGGACATTGACCTCCATTCTGGACATTGACCTCCATGCTGGACATTGACCTCCATTTCCGACATTGACCTCCATCTGGACATTGACCTCCATTCTGGACATTGACCTCCATTCTGGACATTGACCTCCATTCTGGACATTGACCTCCATTCTGGACATTGACCTCCATTTCCGACATTGACCTCCATTCTGGACATTGAGCTCCATTTTCGACATTGACCTCCATTATGGACATTGACCTCCATTCTGGACATTGACCTCCATTCTGGACATTGACCTCCAGGACGGGTGAGACGGACATTGACCTCCATTCATGACATTAAACTCCATTTCCGACATTGACCTCCATTCTGGACATTGACCTCCATTTCCGACATTGACCTCCATTTTCGACATTGACCTCCATTCTGGACATTGACCTCCATTCTCGACATTGACCTCCATTCTGGACATTGACCTCCATCCTGGTCATTGACCTCCATTCTGGACATTGACCTCCATTTCCGACATTGACCTCCATTTTCGACATTGACCTCCATTCTGGACATTGACCTCCATTCTCGACATTGACCTCCATTCTGGACATTGACCTCCATGCTGGACATTGACCTCCATTCTGGACATTGACCTCCATTCTGGACATTGACCTCCATGCTGGACATTGACCTCCATTTCCGACATTGACCTCCATCTGGACATTGACCTCCATTCTGGACATTGACCTCCATTCTGGACATTGACCTCCAGGACGGGTGAGACGGACATTGACCTCCATTCATGACATTAAACTCCATTTCCGACATTGACCTCCATTCTGGACATTGACCTCCATTTTCGAAATTGACCTCCATTCTGGACATTGACCTCCATACTGGACATTGACCTCCATTCGGGACATTGACCTCCATTCTTGACATTGACCTCCATTCTGGACATTGACCTCCATTCTGGACATTGACCTCCATTATGGACATTGACCTCCATTCTGGACATTGACCTCCATACTGGACATTGACCTCCATTCTGGACACTGACCTCCATTCTCGACATTGACCTCCATTCTCGACATTGACCTCCATACTGGACATTGACCTCCATTCTGGACATTGACCTCCATTTTCGACATTGACCTCCATTCTGGACATTGACCTCCATTTTCGACATTGACCTCCATTCTGGACATTGACCTCCATTCTGGACATTGACCTCCATCTGGACATTGACCTCCATTCTGGACATTGACCTCCATCTGGACATTGACCTCCATTCTCGACATTGACCTCCATTCGGGACATTGACCTCCATGCTGGACATTGACCTCGATTCTGGACATTGACCTCAATTCTGGACATTGACCTCCATTCTGGACATTGACCTCCATTTTCGACATTGACCTCCATTCTGGACATTGACCTCCATTTCCGACATTGACCTCCATCTGGACATTGACCTCCATTCTCGACATTGACCTCCATTCTGGACATTGACCTCCATTCTGGACATTGACCTCCATACTGGACATTGACCTCCATTCGGGACATTGACCTCCATTCTTGACATTGACCTCCATTCTGGACATTGACCTCCATTCTGGACATTGACCTCCATTATGGACATTGACCTCCATTCTGGACATTGACCTCCATCTGGACATTGACCTCCATTCTGGACATTGACCTCCATCTGGACATTGACCTCCATTCTCGACATTGACCTCCATTCGGGACATTGACCTCCATGCTGGACATTGACCTCGATTCTGGACATTGACCTCAATTCTGGACATTGACCTCCATTCTGGACATTGACCTCCATTTTCGACATTGACCTCCATTCTGGACATTGACCTCCATTTCCGACATTGACCTCCATCTGGACATTGACCTCCATTCTGGACATTGACCTCCATACTGGACATTGACCTCCATGCTGGACATTGACCTCCATTCTGGACATTGACCTCCAGGACGGGTGAGACGGACATTGACCTCCATTCATGACATTAAACTACATTTCCGACATTGACCTCCATTCTGGACATTGACCTCCATTTCCGACATTGACCTCCATTCTGGACATTGACCTCCATTCTGGACATTGACCTCCATCCTGGACATTGACCTCCATTCTGGACATTGACCTCCAGGACGGGTGAGACGGACATTGACCTCCATCCTGGACATTGACCTCTATTCTGGACATTGACCTCCAGGACGGGTGAGACGGACATTGACCTCCATCCTGGACATTGACCTCCATTCTGGACATTGACCTCCAGGACGGGTGAGACGGACATTGACCTCCATTCATGACATTGACCTCCATTTCCGACATTGACCTCCATTCTGGACATTGACCTCCATACTGGACATTGACCTCCATTCAGGACATTGACCTCCATTCTGGACATTGACCTCCATTTTCGACATTGACCTCCATTCTGGACATTGACCTCCATTCTGGACATTGACCTCCATTTTCGACATTGACCTCCATTCTGGACATTGACCTCCATGCTGGACATTGACCTCCATTCTGGACATTGACCTCCAGGACGGGTGAGACGGACATTGACCTCCATTCATGACATTAAACTACATTTCCGACATTGACCTCCATTCTGGACATTGACCTCCATCCTGGACATTGACCTCCATCCTGGAGATTGACCTCCATTCTGGACATTGACCTCCAGGACGGGTGAGACGGACATTGACCTCCATTCATGACATTGACCTCCATTTCCGACATTGACCTCCATTCTGGACATTGACCTCCATACTGGACATTGACCTCCATTCAGGACATTGACCTCCATTCTGGACATTGACCTCCATTCTGTACATTGACCTCCATTTCCGACATTGACCTCCATTTTCGACATTGACCTCCATTCTGGACATTGACCTCCATTCTCGACATTGACCTCCATTCTGGACATTGACCTCCATCCTGGTCATTGACCTCCATTCTGGACATTGACCTCCATTTCCGACATTGACCTCCATTTTCGACATTGACCTCCATTCTGGACATTGACCTCCATTCTCGACATTGACCTCCATTCTGGACATTGACCTCCATGCTGGACATTGACCTCCATTCTGGACATTGACCTCCATTCTGGACATTGACCTCCATGCTGGACATTGACCTCCATTCTGGACATTGACCTCCATTCTGGACATTGACCTCCATCTGGACATTGACCTCCATTCTGGACATTGACCTCCATCTGGACATTGACCTCCATTCTCGACATTGACCTCCATTCGGGACATTGACCTCCATGCTGGACATTGACCTCCATTCTGGACATTGACCTCAATTCTGGACATTGACCTCCATTCTCGACATTGACCTCCATTCTCGACATTGACCTCCATTCGGGACATTGACCTCCATTTCCGACATTGACCTCCATTCTGGACATTGACCTCCATTCTGGACATTGACCTACATTTTCGACATTGACCTCCATTCTGGACATTGACCTCTATACTGGACATTGACCTCCATTCGGGACATTGACCTCCATTCTGGACATTGACCTCCATTCTGGACATTGACCTCCATACTGGACATTGACCTCCATGCTGGACATTGACCTCCATTCTGGACATTGACCTCCAGGACGGGTGAGACGGACATTGACCTCCATTCATGACATTAAACTACATTTCCGACATTGACCTCCATTCTGGACATTGACCTCCATTTCCGACATTGACCTCCATTCGGGACATTGACCTCCATTCTGGACATTGACCTCCATTCTGGACATTGACCTCCATACTGGACATTGACCTCCATGCTGGACATTGACCTCCATTCTGGACATTGACCTCCAGGACGGGTGAGACGGACATTGACCTCCATTCATGACATTAAACTACATTTCCGACATTGACCTCCATTCTGGACATTGACCTCCATTTCCGACATTGACCTCCATTCTGGACATTGACCTCCATTCTGGACATTGACCTCCATCCTGGACATTGACCTCCATTCTGGACATTGACCTCCAGGACGGGTGAGACGGACATTGACCTCCATCCTGGACATTGACCTCCATTTGGACATTGACCTCCAGGACGGGTGAGACGGACATTGACCTCCATCCTGGACATTGACCTCCATTCTGGACATTGACCTCCAGGACGGGTGAGACGGACATTGACCTCCATTCATGACATTGACCTCCATTTCCGACATTGACCTCCATTCTGGACATTGACCTCCATACTGGACATTGACCTCCATTCAGGACATTGACCTCCATTCTGGACATTGACCTCCATTCTGTACATTGACCTCCATTTCCGACATTGACCTCCATTCTGGACATTGACCTCCATTTTCGACATTGACCTCCATTCTGGACATTGACCTCCATTCTGGACATTGACCTCCATCTGGACATTGACCTCCATTCTGGACATTGACCTCCATCTGGACATTGACCTCCATTCTCGACATTGACCTCCATTTGGGACATTGACCTCCATGCTGGACATTGACCTCGATTCTGGACATTGACCTCAATTCTGGACATTGACCTCCATTCTGGACATTGACCTCCATTTTCGACATTGACCTCCATTTTCGACAATGACCTCCATTCTGGACATTGACCTCCATTTTCGACATTGACCTCCATTCTGGACATTGACCTCCATTCTGGACATTGACCTCCATTTTCGACATTGACCTCCATTCTGGACATTGACCTCCATGCTGGACATTGACCTCCATTCTGGACATTGACCTCCAGGACGGGTGAGACGGACATTGACCTCCATTCATGACATTAAACTACATTTCCGACATTGACCTCCATTCTGGACATTGACCTCCATCCTGGACATTGACCTCCATCCTGGACATTGACCTCCATTCTGGACATTGACCTCCAGGACGGGTGAGACGGACATTGACCTCCATCCTGGAGATTGACCTCCATTCTGGACATTGACCTCCAGGACGGGTGAGACGGACATTGACCTCCATTCATGACATTGACCTCCATTTCCGACATTGACCTCCATTCTGGACATTGACCTCCATACTGGACATTGACCTCCATTCAGGACATTGACCTCCATTCTAGACATTGACCTCCATTCTGTACATTGACCTCCATTTCCGACATTGACCTCCATTTTCGACATTGACCTCCATTCTGGACATTGACCTCCATTCTCGACATTGACCTCCATTCTGGACATTGACCTCCATCCTGGTCATTGACCTCCATTCTGGACATTGACCTCCATTTCCGACATTGACCTCCATTTTCGACATTGACCTCCATTCAGGACATTGACCTCCATTCTCGACATTGACCTCCATTCTGGACATTGACCTCCATGCTGGACATTGACCTCCATTCTGGACATTGACCTCCATTCTGGACATTGACCTCCATGCTGGACATTGACCTCCATTCTGGACATTGACCTCCATTCTGGACATTGACCTCCATCTGGACATTGACCTCCATTCTGGACATTGACCTCCATCTGGACATTGACCTCCATTCTCGACATTGACCTCCATTCGGGACATTGACCTCCATGCTGGACGTTGACCTCCATTCTGGACATTGACCTCAATTCTGGACATTGACCTCCATTCTCGACATTGACCTCCATTCTCGACATTGACCTCCATTCGGGACATTGACCTCCATTTCCGACATTGACCTCCATTCTGGACATTGACCTCCATTCTGGACATTGACCTCCATTTTCGACATTGACCTCCATTCTGGACATTGACCTCCATACTGGACATTGACCTCCATTCGGGACATTGACCTCCATTCTGGACATTGACCTCCATTCTGGACATTGACCTCCATACTGGGCATTGACCTCCATGCTGGACATTGACCTCCATTCTGGACATTGACCTCCAGGACGGGTGAGACGGACATTGACCTCCATTCATGACATTAAACTACATTTCCGACATTGACCTCCATTCTGGACATTGACCTCCATTCTGGACATTGACCTCCATCCTGGACATTGACCTCCATTCTGGACATTGACCTCCACGACGGGTGAGACGGACATTGACCTCCATCCTGGACATTGACCTCCATTCTGGACATTGACCTCCAGGACGGGTGAGACGGACATTGACCTCCATTCATGACATTGACCTCCATTTCCGACATTGACCTCCATTCTGGACATTGACCTCCATACTGGACATTGACCTCCATTCAGGACATTGACCTCCATTCTGGACATTGACCTCCATTCTGTACATTGACCTCCATTTCCGACATTGACCTCCATTTCCGACATTGACCTCCATTTTCGACATTGACCTCCATTCTGGACATTGACCTCCATTTCCGACATTGACCTCCATTCTGGACATTGACCTCCATTTTCGACATTGACCTCCATTCTGGACATTGACCTCCATTCTGGACATTGACCCCCATTCTGGACATTGACCTCCATTTTCGACATTGACCTCCATTCTGGACATTGACCTCCATTCTGGACATTGACCTCCATTCTGGACATTGACCTCCATTTTCGACATTGACCTCCATTCTGGACATTGACCTCCATGCTGGACATTGACCTCCATTCTGGACATTGACCTCCATTCAGGACATTGACCTCCATTCTGGACATTGACCTCCATTCTGTACATTGACCTCCATTTCCGACATTGACCTCCATTCTGGACATTGACCTCCATTCTCGACATTGACCTCCATTCTCGACATTGACCTCCATACTGGACATTGACCTCCATTCTGGACATTGACCTCCATTATGGACATTGACCTCCATTTTCGACATTGACCTCCATTCTGGACATTGACCTCCATTTTCGACATTGACCTCCATTCTGGACATTGACCTCCATTCTGGACATTGACCTCCATTCTGGACATTGACCTCCATCTGGACATTGACCTCCATTCTGGACATTGACCTCCATCTGGACATTGACCTCCATTCTCGACATTGACATCCATTCGGGACATTGACCTCCATGCTGGACATTGACCTCGATTCTAGACATTGACCTCAATTCTGAACATTGACCTCCATTCTGGACATTGACCTCCATTCTGGACATTGACCTCAATTCTGGACATTGACCTTCATTCTCGACATTGACCTCCATTCTCGACATTGACCTCCATTCGGGACATTGACCTCCATTTCCGACATTGACCTCCATTCTGGACATTGACCTCCATTCTGGACATTGACCTCCATTTTCGACATTGACCTCCATTTTCGACATTGACCTCCATTCTGGACATTGACCTCCATTCTGGACATTGACCTCCATTCTGGACATTGACCTCCATACTGGGCATTGACCTCCATGCTGGACATTGACCTCCATTTTCGACATTGACCTCCATTCTGGACATTGACCTCCATTCTGGACATTGACCTCCATTCTGGACATTGACCTCCATACTGGGCATTGACCTCCATGCTGGACATTGACCTCCATTCTGGACATTGACCTCCATTCTGGACATTGACCTCCATCTGGACATTGACCTCCATTCTCGACATTGACATCCATTCGGGACATTGACCTCCATGCTGGACATTGACCTCGATTCTAGACATTGACCTCAATTCTGGACATTGACCTCCATTCTGGACATTGACCTCCATTCTGGACATTGACCTCAATTCTGGACATTGACCTTCATTCTCGACATTGACCTCAATTCTCGACATTGACCTTCATTCTCGACATTGACCTCCATTCTGGACATTGACCTCCATTCTGGACATTGACCTCCATTTTCGACATTGACCTCCATTCTGGACATTGACCTCCATTCTGGACATTGACCTCCATTTTCGACATTGACCTCCATACTGGACATTGACCTCCATTCGGGACATTGACCTCCATTCTGGACATTGACCTCCATTCTGGACATTGACCTCCATACTGGGCATTGACCTCCATGCTGGACATTGACCTCCATTTTCGACATTGACCTCCATTCTGGACATTGACCTCCATGCTGGACATTGACCTCCATTCTGGACATTGACCTCCAGGACGGGTGAGACGGACATTGACCTCCATTCATGACATTAAACTACATTTCCGACATTGACCTCCATTCTGGACATTGACCTCCATCCTGGACATTGACCTCCATCCTGGACATTGACCTCCATTCTGGACATTGACCTCCAGGACGGGTGAGACGGACATTGACCTCCATCCTGGAGATTGACCTCCATTCTGGACATTGACCTCCAGGACGGGTGAGACGGACATTGACCTCCATTCATGACATTGACCTCCATTTCCGACATTGACCTCCATTCTGGACATTGACCTCCATACTGGACATTGACCTCCATTCAGGACATTGACCTCCATTCTGGACATTGACCTCCATTCTGTACATTGACCTCCATTTCCGACATTGACCTCCATTTTCGACATTGACCTCCATTCTGGACATTGACCTCCATTCTCGACATTGACCTCCATTCTGGACATTGACCTCCATCCTGGTCATTGACCTCCATTCTGGACATTGACCTCCATTTCCGACATTGACCTCCATTCGGGACATTGACCTCCATTTCCGACATTGACCTCCATTCTGGACATTGACCTCCATTCTCGACATTGACCTCCATTCTGGACATTGACCTCCATCTGGACATTGACCTCCATTCTCGACATTGACCTCCATTCGGGACATTGACCTCCATGCTGGACAATGACCTCCATTCTGGACATTGACCTCAATTCTGGACATTGACCTCCATTCTTGACATTGACCTCCATTCTCGACATTGACCTCCATTCGGGACATTGACCTCCATTTCCGACATTGACCTCCATTCTGGACATTGACCTCCATGCTGGACATTGACCTCCATTCTGGACATTGACCTCCATTCTGGACATTGACCTCCATGCTGGACATTGACCTCCATTCTGGACATTGACCTCCATCTGGACATTGACCTCCATTCTGGACATTGACCTCCATCTGGACATTGACCTCCATTCTCGACATTGACCTCCATTCGGGACATTGACCTCCATGCTGGACATTGACCTCCATTCTGGACATTGACCTCAATTCTGGACATTGACCTCCATTCTTGACATTGACCTCCATTCTCGACATTGACCTCCATTCGGGACATTGACCTCCATTTCCGACATTGACCTCCATTCTGGACATTGACCTCCATTCTGGACATTGACCTCCATTTTCGACATTGACCTCCATTCTGGACATTGACCTCCATACTGGACATTGACCTCCATTCGGGACATTGACCTCCATTCTGGACATTGACCTCCATTCTGGACATTGACCTCAATTCTGGACATTGACCTCCATTCTTGACATTGACCTCCATTCTCGACATTGACCTCCATTCGGGACATTGACCTCCATTTCCGACATTGACCTCCATTCTGGACATTGACCTCCATTCTGGACATTGACCTCCATGCTGGACATTGACCTCCATTCTGGACATTGACCTCAATTCTGGACATTGACCTCCATTCTTGACATTGACCTCCATTCTCGACATTGACCTCCATTCGGGACATTGACCTCCATTTCCGACATTGACCTCCATTCTGGACATTGACCTCCATTCTGGACATTGACCTCCATTTTCGACATTGACCTCCATTCTGGACATTGACCTCCATACTGGACATTGACCTCCATTCGGGACATTGACCTCCATTCTGGACATTGACCTCCATTCTGGACATTGACCTCCATACTGGGCATTGACCTCCATGCTGGACATTGACCTCCATTCTGGACATTGACCTCCAGGACGGGTGAGACGGACATTGACCTCCATTCATGACATTAAACTACATTTCCGACATTGACCTCCATTCTGGACATTGACCTCCATTTCCGACATTGACCTCCATTCTGGACATTGACCTCCATTCTGGACATTGACCTCCATCCTGGACATTGACCTCCATTCTGGGCATTGACCTCCAGGACGGGTGAGACGGACATTGACCTCCATCCTGGACATTGACCTCCATTCTGGACATTGACCTCCACGACGGGTGAGACGGACATTGACCTCCATCCTGGACATTGACCTCCATTCTGGACATTGACCTCCAGGACGGGTGAGACGGACATTGACCTCCATTCATGACATTGACCTCCATTTCCGACATTGACCTCCATTCTGGACATTGACCTCCATACTGGACATTGACCTCCATTCGGGACATTGACCTCCATTCTGGACATTGACCTCCATTCTGGACATTGACCTCCATTCTGGACATTGACCTCCATGCTGGACATTGACCTCCATTCTGGACATTGACCTCAATTCTGGACATTGACCTCCATTCTTGACATTGACCTCCATTCTCGACATTGACCTCCATTCGGGACATTGACCTCCATTTCCGACATTGACCTCCATTCTGGACATTGACCTCCATTCTGGACATTGACCTCCATTTTCGACATTGACCTCCATTCTGGACATTGACCTCCATACTGGACATTGACCTCCATTCGGGACATTGACCTCCATTCTGGACATTGACCTCCATTCTGGACATTGACCTCCATACTGGGCATTGACCTCCATGCTGGACATTGACCTCCATTCTGGACATTGACCTCCAGGACGGGTGAGACGGACATTGACCTCCATTCATGACATTAAACTACATTTCCGACATTGACCTCCATTCTGGACATTGACCTCCATTTCCGACATTGACCTCCATTCTGGACATTGACCTCCATTCTGGACATTGACCTCCATCCTGGACATTGACCTCCATTCTGGGCATTGACCTCCAGGACGGGTGAGACGGACATTGACCTCCATCCTGGACATTGACCTCCATTCTGGACATTGACCTCCACGACGGGTGAGACGGACATTGACCTCCATCCTGGACATTGACCTCCATTCTGGACATTGACCTCCAGGACGGGTGAGACGGACATTGACCTCCATTCATGACATTGACCTCCATTTCCGACATTGACCTCCATTCTGGACATTGACCTCCATACTGGACATTGACCTCCATTCGGGACATTGACCTCCATTCTGGACATTGACCTCCATTCTGGACATTGACCTCCATTCTGGACATTGACCTCCATACTGGGCATTGACCTCCATGCTGGACATTGACCTCCATTCTGGACATTGACCTCCAGGACGGGTGAGACGGACATTGACCTCCATTCATGACATTAAACTACATTTCCGACATTGACCTCCATTCTGGACATTGACCTCCATTTCCGACATTGACCTCCATTCTGGACATTGACCTCCATTCTGGACATTGACCTCCATCCTGGACATTGACCTCCATTCTGGGCATTGACCTCCAGGACGGGTGAGACGGACATTGACCTCCATCCTGGACATTGACCTCCATTCTGGACATTGACCTCCACGACGGGTGAGACGGACATTGACCTCCATCCTGGACATTGACCTCCATTCTGGACATTGACCTCCAGGACGGGTGAGACGGACATTGACCTCCATTCATGACATTGACCTCCATTTCCGACATTGACCTCCATTCTGGACATTGACCTCCATACTGGACATTGACCTCCATTCAGGACATTGACCTCCATTCTGGACATTGACCTCCATTCTGTACATTGACCTCCATTTCCGACATTGACCTCCATTCTGGACATTGACCTCCATTTTCGACATTGACCTCCATCCTGGACATTGACCTCCATTCTGGACATTGACCTCCACGACGGGTGAGACGGACATTGACCTCCATCCTGGACATTGACCTCCATTCTGGACATTGACCTCCAGGACGGGTGAGACGGACATTGACCTCCATTCATGACATTGACCTCCATTTCCGACATTGACCTCCATTCTGGACATTGACCTCCATACTGGACATTGACCTCCATTCAGGACATTGACCTCCATTCTGGACATTGACCTCCATTCTGTACATTGACCTCCATTTCCGACATTGACCTCCATTCTGGACATTGACCTCCATTATGGACATTGACCTCCATTTTCGACATTGACCTCCATTCTGGACATTGACCTCCATTTTCGACATTGACCTCCATTCTGGACATTGACCTCCATTCTGGACATTGACCTCCATTCTGGACATTGACCTCCATCTGGACATTGACCTCCATTCTGGACATTGACCTCCATCTGGACATTGACCTCCATTCTCGACATTGACATCCATTCGGGACATTGACCTCCATGCTGGACATTGACCTCGATTCTAGACATTGACCTCAATTCTGGACATTGACCTCCATTCTGGACATTGACCTCCATTCTGGACATTGACCTCAATTCTGGACATTGACCTTCATTCTCGACATTGACCTCCATTCTCGACATTGACCTCCATTCGGGACATTGACCTCCATTTCCGACATTGACCTCCATTCTGGACATTGACCTCCATTCTGGACATTGACCTCCATTTTCGACATTGACCTCCATTTTCGACATTGACCTCCATTCTGGACATTGACCTCCATGCTGGACATTGACCTCCATTCTGGACATTGACCTCCATTCTGGACATTGACCTCCATTTTCGACATTGACCTCCATTCTGGACATTGACCTCCATTCTGGACATTGACCTCCATTTTCGACATTGACCTCCATTCTGGACATTGAACTCCATGCTGGACATTGACCTCCATTCTGGACATTGACCTCCAGGACGGGTGAGACGGACATTGACCTCCATTCATGACATTAAACTACATTTCCGACATTGACCTCCATTCTGGACATTGACCTCCATCCTGGACATTGACCTCCATCCTGGACATTGACCTCCATTCTGGACATTGACCTCCAGGACGGGTGAGACGGACATTGACCTCCATCCTGGAGATTGACCTCCATTCTGGACATTGACCTCAATTCTGGACATTGACCTTCATTCTCGACATTGACCTCCATTCTCGACATTGACCTCCATTCGGGACATTGACCTCCATTTCCGACATTGACCTCCATTCTGGACATTGACCTCCATTCTGGACATTGACCTCCATTTTCGACATTGACCTCCATTTTCGACATTGACCTCCATTCTGGACATTGACCTCCATTCTGGACATTGACCTCCATCCTGGTCATTGACCTCCATGCTGGACATTGACCTCCATTTTCGACATTGACCTCCATTCTGGACATTGACCTCCATGCTGGACATTGACCTCCATTCTGGACATTGACCTCCAGGACGGGTGAGACGGACATTGACCTCCATTCATGACATTAAACTACATTTCCGACATTGACCTCCATTCTGGACATTGACCTCCATCCTGGACATTGACCTCCATCCTGGACATTGACCTCCATTCTGGACATTGACCTCCACGACGGGTGAGACGGACATTGACCTCCATCCTGGACATTGACCTCCATTCTGGACATTGACCTCCAGGACGGGTGAGACGGACATTGACCTCCATTCATGACATTGACCTCCATTTCCGACATTGACCTCCATTCTGGACATTGACCTCCATACTGGACATTGACCTCCATTCAGGACATTGACCTCCATTCAGGACATTGACCTCCATTCTGGACATTGACCTCCATTCTGTACATTGACCTCCATTTCCGACATTGACCTCCATTCTGGACATTGACCTCCATTTTCGACATTGACCTCCATTCTGGACATTGACCTCCATTTCCGACATTGACCTCCATTCTGGACATTGACCTCCATTTTCGACATTGACCTCCATTCTGGACATTGACCTCCATTTTCGACATTGACCTCCATTCTGGACATTGACCTCCATTCTCGACATTGACCTCCATTCTGGACATTGACCTCCATTTTCGACATTGACCTCCATTCTGGACATTGACCTCCATTCAGGACATTGACCTCCATTCTGGACATTGACCTCCATTCTGTACATTGACCTCCATTTCCGACATTGACCTCCATTCTGGACATTGACCTCCATTCTCGACATTGACCTCCATTCTGGACATTGACCTCCATTTTCGACATTGACCTCCATTCTGGACATTGACCTCCATTCTGGACATTGACCTCCATTCTGGACATTGACCTCCATCTGGACATTGACCTCCATTCTGGACATTGACCTCCATCTGGACATTGACCTCCATTCTCGACATTGACATCCATTCGGGACATTGACCTCCATGCTGGACATTGACCTCGATTCTAGACATTGACCTCCATTCTGGACATTGACCTCCATTCTGGACATTGACCTCAATTCTGGACATTGACCTTCATTCTCGACATTGACCTCCATTCTCGACATTGACCTCCATTCGGGACATTGACCTCCATTTCCGACATTGACCTCCATTCTGGACATTGACCTCCATTCTGGACATTGACCTCCATTTTCGACATTGACCTCCATTTTCGACATTGACCTCCATTCTGGACATTGACCTCCATGCTGGACATTGACCTCCATTCTGGACATTGACCTCCATTCTGGACATTGACCTCCATTTTCGACATTGACCTCCATTCTGGACATTGACCTCCATTCTGGACATTGACCTCCATTTTCGACATTGACCTCCATTCTGGACATTGACCTCCATGCTGGACATTGACCTCCATTCTGGACATGACCTCCAGGACGGGTGAGACGGACATTGACCTCCATTCATGACATTAAACTACATTTCCGACATTGACCTCCATTCTGGACAATGACCTCCATCCTGGACATTGACCTCCATCCTGGACATTGACCTCCATTCTGGACATTGACCTCCAGGACGGGTGAGACGGACATTGACCTCCATCCTGGAGATTGACCTCCATTCTGGACATTGACCTCAATTCTGGACATTGACCTTCATTCTCGACATTGACCTCCATTCTCGACATTGACCTCCATTCGGGACATTGACCTCCATTTCCGACATTGACCTCCATTCTGGACATTGACCTCCATTCTGGACATTGACCTCCATTTTCGACATTGACCTCCATTTTCGACATTGACCTCCATTCTGGACATTGACCTCCATGCTGGACATTGACCTCCATTCTGGACATTGACCTCCATTCTGGACATTGACCTCCATTTTCGACATTGACCTCCATTCTGGACATTGACCTCCATTCTGGACATTGACCTCCATTTTCGACATTGACCTCCATTCTGGACATTGACCTCCATGCTGGACATTGACCTCCATTCTCGACATTGACCTCCATTCTCGACATTGACCTCCATTCGGGACATTGACCTCCATTTCCGACATTGACCTCCATTCTGGACATTGACCTCCATTCTGGACATTGACCTCCATTTTCGACATTGACCTCCATTTTCGACATTGACCTCCATTCTGGACATTGACCTCCATGCTGGACATTGACCTCCATTCTGGACATTGACCTCCATTCTGGACATTGACCTCCATTTTCGACATTGACCTCCATTCTGGACATTGACCTCCATTCTGGACATTGACCTCCATTTTCGACATTGACCTCCATTCTGGACATTGACCTCCATGCTGGACATTGACCTCCATTCTGGACATTGACCTCCAGGACGGGTGAGACGGACATTGACCTCCATTCATGACATTAAACTACATTTCCGACATTGACCTCCATTCTGGACATTGACCTCCATCCTGGACATTGACCTCCATCCTGGACATTGACCTCCATTCTGGACATTGACCTCCAGGACGGGTGAGACGGACATTGACCTCCATCCTGGAGATTGACCTCCATTCTGGACATTGACCTCCAGGACGGGTGAGACGGACATTGACCTCCATTCATGACATTGACCTCCATTTCCGACATTGACGTCCATTCTGGACATTGACCTCCATACTGGACATTGACCTCCATTCAGGACATTGACCTCCATTCTGGACATTGACCTCCATTCTGTACATTGACCTCCATTTCCGACATTGACCTCCATTTTCGACATTGACCTCCATTCTGGACATTGACCTCCATTCTCGACATTTACCTCCATTCTGGACATTGACCTCCATCCTGGTCATTGACCTCCATTCTGGACATTGACCTCCATTTCCGACATTGACCTCCATTTTCGACATTGACCTCCATTCTGGACATTGACCTCCATTCTCGACATTGACCTCCATTCTGGACATTGACCTCCATGCTGGACATTGACCTCCATTCTGGACATTGACCTCCATTCTGGACATTGACCTCCATGCTGGACATTGACCTCCATTCTGGACATTGACCTCCATTCTGGACATTGACCTCCATCTGGACATTGACCTCCATTCTGGACATTGACCTCCATCTGGACATTGACCTCCATTCTCGACATTGACCTCCATTCGGGACATTGACCTCCATGCTGGACATTGACCTCCATTCTGGACATTGACCTCAATTCTGGACATTGACCTCCATTCTCGACATTGACCTCCATTCGGGACATTGACCTCCATTTCCGACATTGACCTCCATTCTGGACATTGACCTCCATTCTGGACATTGACCTCCATTTTCGACATTGACCTCCATTCTGGACATTGACCTCCATACTGGACATTGACCTCCATTCGGGACATTGACCTCCATTCTGGACATTGACCTCCATTCTGGACATTGACCTCCATACTGGACATTGACCTCCATGCTGGACATTGACATCCATTCTGGACATTGACCTCCAGGACGGGTGAGACGGACATTGACCTCCATTCATGACATTAAACTACATTTCCGACATTGACCTCCATTCTGGACATTGACCTCCATTTCCGACATTGACCTCCATTCTGGACATTGACCTCCATTCTGGACATTGACCTCCATCCTGGACATTGACCTCCATTCTGGAGATTGACCTCCAGGACGGGTGAGACGGACATTGACCTCCATCCTGGACATTGACCTCCATTCTGGACATTGACCTCCAGGACGGGTGAGACGGACATTGACCTCCATCCTGGACATTGACCTCCATTCTGGACATTGACCTCCAGGACGGGTGAGACGGACATTGACCTCCATTCATGACATTGACCTCCATTTCCGACATTGACCTCCATTCTGGACATTGACCTCCATACTGGACATTGACCTCCATTCAGGACATTGACCTCCATTCTGGACATTGACCTCCATTCTGGACATTGACCTCCATACTGGACATTGACCTCCATTCAGGACATTGACCTCCATTTCCGACATTGACCTCCATTCTGGACATTGACCTCCATTTTCGACATTGACCTCCATTCTGGACATTGACCTCCATGCTGGACATTGACCTCCATTCTGGACATTGACCTCCATTCTGGACATTGACCCCCATTCTGGACATTGACCTCCGTTTCCGACATTGACCTCCATTCTGGACATTGACCTCCATTTTCGACATTGACCTCCATTCTGGACATTGACCTCCATTCTGGACATTGACCTCCATGCTGGACATTGACCTCCATTCTGGACATTGACCTCCATTTTCGACATTGACCTCCATTCTGGACATTGACCTCCATTTCCGACATTGACCTCCATTCTGGACATTGACCTCCATTTTCGACATTGACCTCCATTCTGGACATTGAACCCTTATACTGGACATTGAGCTCCATTTTCGACATTGACCTCCATTATGGACATTGACCTCCATTCTGGACATTGACCTCCATTCTGGACATTGACCTCCAAGACGGGTGAGACGGACATTGACCTCCATTCATGACATTAAACTCCATTTCCGACATTGACCTCCATTCTGGACATTGACCTCCATTTTCGAAATTGACCTCCATTCTGGACATTGACCTCCATACTGGACATTGACCTCCATTCGGGACATTGACCTCCATTCTTGACATTGACCTCCATTCTGGACATTGACCTCCATTCTGGACATTGACCTCCATTATGGACATTGACCTCCATTCTGGACATTGACCTCCATACTGGACATTTACCTCCATTCTGGACATTGACCTCCATTCTCGACATTGACCTCCATTCTCGACATTGACCTCCATACTGGACATTGACCTCCATTCTGGACATTGACCTCCATTTTCGACATTGACCTCCATTTTCGACATTGACCTCCATTCTGGACATTGACCTCCATTCTGGACATTGACCTCCATTCTGGACATTGACCTCCATCTGGACATTGACCTCCATTCTGGACATTGACCTCCATCTGGAAATTGACCTCCATTCTCGACATTGACCTCCATTCGGGACATTGACCTCCATGCTGGACATTGACCTCGATTCTGGACATTGACCTCAATTCTGGACATTGACCTCCATTCTGGACATTGACCTCCATTTTCGACATTGACCTCCATTTTCGACAATGACCTCCATTCTGGACATTGACCTCCATTTCCGACATTGACCTCCATTCTGGACATTGACCTCCATTTTCGACATTGACCTCCATTCTGGACATTGACCTCCATGCTGGACATTGACCTCCATTCTGGACATTGACCTCCATTCTGGACATTGACCTCCATTTTCGACATTGACCTCCATTTTCGACATTGACCTCCATTCTGGACATTGACCTCCATGCTGGACATTGACCTCCATTCTGGACATTGACCTCCATTCTGGACATTGACCTCCATTTTCGACATTGACCTCCATTCTGGACATTGACCTCCATTCTGGACATTGACCTCCATTCTGGACATTGACCTCCATTTCCGACATTGACCTCCATCTGGACATTGACCTCCATTCTCGACATTGACCTCCATTCTGGACATTGACCTCCATACTGGACATTGACCTCCATTCGGGACATTGACCTCCATTCTTGACATTGACCTCCATTCTGGACATTGACCTCCATTATGGACATTGACCTCCATTCTGGACATTGACCTCCATTCTGGACATTGACCTCCATACTGGACATTGACCTCCATGCTGGACATTGACCTCCATTCTGGACATTGACCTCCAGGACGGGCGAGACGGACATTGACCTCCATTCATGACATTAAACTACATTTCCGACATTGACCTCCATTCTGGACATTGACCTCCATTTCCGACATTGACCTCCATTCTGGACATTGACCTCCATTCTGGACATTGACCTCCATCCTGGACATTGACCTCCATTCTGGACATTGACCTCCAGGACGGGTGAGACGGACATTGACCTCCATCCTAGACATTGACCTCCATTCTGGACATTGACCTCCAGGACGGGTGAGACGGACATTGACCTCCATCCTGGACATTGACCTCCATTCTGGACATTGACCTCCAGGACGGGTGAGACGGACATTGACCTCCATTCATGACATTGACCTCCATTTCCGACATTGACCTCCATTCTGGACATTGACCTCCATACTGGACATTGACCTCCATTCAGGACATTGACCTCCATTCTGGACATTGACCTCCATTTTCGACATTGACCTCCATTCTGGACATTGACCTCCATGCTGGACATTGACCTCCATTCTGGACATTGACCTCCATTCTGGACATTGACCCCCATTCTGGACATTGACCTCCGTTTCCGACATTGACCTCCATTCTGGACATTGACCTCCATTTTCGACATTGACCTCCATTCTGGACATTGACCTCCATTCTGGACATTGACCTCCATGCTGGACATTGACCTCCATTCTGGACATTGACCTCCATTTTCGACATTGACCTCCATTCTGGACATTGACCTCCATTTCCGACATTGACCTCCATTCTGGACATTGACCTCCATTTTCGACATTGACCTCCATTCTGGACATTGAACCCTTATACTGGACATTGAGCTCCATTTTCGACATTGACCTCCATTATGGACATTGACCTCCATTCTGGACATTGACCTCCATTCTGGACATTGACCTCCAAGACGGGTGAGACGGACATTGACCTCCATTCATGACATTAAACTCCATTTCCGACATTGACCTCCATTCTGGACATTGACCTCCATTTTCGAAATTGACCTCCATTCTGGACATTGACCTCCATACTGGACATTGACCTCCATTCGGGACATTGACCTCCATTCTTGACATTGACCTCCATTCTGGACATTGACCTCCATTCTGGACATTGACCTCCATTATGGACATTGACCTCCATTCTGGACATTGACCTCCATACTGGACATTTACCTCCATTCTGGACATTGACCTCCATTCTCGACATTGACCTCCATTCTCGACATTGACCTCCATACTGGACATTGACCTCCATTCTGGACATTGACCTCCATTTTCGACATTGACCTCCATTTTCGACATTGACCTCCATTCTGGACATTGACCTCCATTCTGGACATTGACCTCCATTCTGGACATTGACCTCCATCTGGACATTGACCTCCATTCTGGACATTGACCTCCATCTGGAAATTGACCTCCATTCTCGACATTGACCTCCATTCGGGACATTGACCTCCATGCTGGACATTGACCTCCATTCTGGACATTGACCTCCATTCTGGACATTGACCTCCATTTTCGACATTGACCTCCATTTTCGACATTGACCTCCATTTTCGACATTGACCTCCATTCTTGACATTGACCTCCATTCTGGACATTGACCTCCATTCTGGACATTGACCTCCATTATGGACATTGACCTCCATTCTGGACATTGACCTCCATTCTGGACATTCCTGCTGGACATTGACCTCCATTCTGGACATTGACCTCCATTCTGGACATTGACCTCCATCTGGACATTGACCTCCATTCTGGACATTGACCTCCATCTGGACATTGACCTCCATTCTCGACATTGACCTCCATTCGGGACATTGACCTCCATGCTGGACATTGACCTCCATTCTGGACATTGACCTCAATTCTGGACATTGACCTCCATTCTCGACATTGACCTCCATTCGGGACATTGACCTCCATTTCCGACATTGACCTCCATTCTGGACATTGACCTCCATTCTGGACATTGACCTCCATTTTCGACATTGACCTCCATTCTGGACATTGACCTCCATACTGGACATTGACCTCCATTCGGGACATTGACCTCCATTCTGGACATTGACCTCCATTCTGGACATTGACCTCCATACTGGACATTGACCTCCATGCTGGACATTGACATCCATTCTGGACATTGACCTCCAGGACGGGTGAGACGGACATTGACCTCCATTCATGACATTAAACTACATTTCCGACATTGACCTCCATTCTGGACATTGACCTCCATTTCCGACATTGACCTCCATTCTGGACATTGACCTCCATTCTGGACATTGACCTCCATCCTGGACATTGACCTCCATTCTGGAGATTGACCTCCAGGACGGGTGAGACGGACATTGACCTCCATCCTGGACATTGACCTCCATTCTGGACATTGACCTCCAGGACGGGTGAGACGGACATTGACCTCCATCCTGGACATTGACCTCCATTCTGGACATTGACCTCCAGGACGGGTGAGACGGACATTGACCTCCATTCATGACATTGACCTCCATTTCCGACATTGACCTCCATTCTGGACATTGACCTCCATACTGGACATTGACCTCCATTCAGGACATTGACCTCCATTCTGGACATTGACCTCCATTCTGGACATTGACCTCCATACTGGACATTGACCTCCATTCAGGACATTGACCTCCATTTCCGACATTGACCTCCATTCTGGACATTGACCTCCATTTTCGACATTGACCTCCATTCTGGACATTGACCTCCATGCTGGACATTGACCTCCATTCTGGACATTGACCTCCATTCTGGACATTGACCCCCATTCTGGACATTGACCTCCGTTTCCGACATTGACCTCCATTCTGGACATTGACCTCCATTTTCGACATTGACCTCCATTCTGGACATTGACCTCCATTCTGGACATTGACCTCCATGCTGGACATTGACCTCCATTCTGGACATTGACCTCCATTTTCGACATTGACCTCCATTCTGGACATTGACCTCCATTTCCGACATTGACCTCCATTCTGGACATTGACCTCCATTTTCGACATTGACCTCCATTCTGGACATTGAACCCTTATACTGGACATTGAGCTCCATTTTCGACATTGACCTCCATTATGGACATTGACCTCCATTCTGGACATTGACCTCCATTCTGGACATTGACCTCCAAGACGGGTGAGACGGACATTGACCTCCATTCATGACATTAAACTCCATTTCCGACATTGACCTCCATTCTGGACATTGACCTCCATTTTCGAAATTGACCTCCATTCTGGACATTGACCTCCATACTGGACATTGACCTCCATTCGGGACATTGACCTCCATTCTTGACATTGACCTCCATTCTGGACATTGACCTCCATTCTGGACATTGACCTCCATTATGGACATTGACCTCCATTCTGGACATTGACCTCCATACTGGACATTTACCTCCATTCTGGACATTGACCTCCATTCTCGACATTGACCTCCATTCTCGACATTGACCTCCATACTGGACATTGACCTCCATTCTGGACATTGACCTCCATTTTCGACATTGACCTCCATTTTCGACATTGACCTCCATTCTGGACATTGACCTCCATTCTGGACATTGACCTCCATTCTGGACATTGACCTCCATCTGGACATTGACCTCCATTCTGGACATTGACCTCCATCTGGAAATTGACCTCCATTCTCGACATTGACCTCCATTCGGGACATTGACCTCCATGCTGGACATTGACCTCGATTCTGGACATTGACCTCAATTCTGGACATTGACCTCCATTCTGGACATTGACCTCCATTTTCGACATTGACCTCCATTTTCGACAATGACCTCCATTCTGGACATTGACCTCCATTTCCGACATTGACCTCCATTCTGGACATTGACCTCCATTTTCGACATTGACCTCCATTCTGGACATTGACCTCCATGCTGGACATTGACCTCCATTCTGGACATTGACCTCCATTCTGGACATTGACCTCCATTTTCGACATTGACCTCCATTTTCGACATTGACCTCCATTCTGGACATTGACCTCCATGCTGGACATTGACCTCCATTCTGGACATTGACCTCCATTCTGGACATTGACCTCCATTTTCGACATTGACCTCCATTCTGGACATTGACCTCCATTCTGGACATTGACCTCCATTCTGGACATTGACCTCCATTTCCGACATTGACCTCCATCTGGACATTGACCTCCATTCTCGACATTGACCTCCATTCTGGACATTGACCTCCATACTGGACATTGACCTCCATTCGGGACATTGACCTCCATTCTTGACATTGACCTCCATTCTGGACATTGACCTCCATTATGGACATTGACCTCCATTCTGGACATTGACCTCCATTCTGGACATTGACCTCCATACTGGACATTGACCTCCATGCTGGACATTGACCTCCATTCTGGACATTGACCTCCAGGACGGGCGAGACGGACATTGACCTCCATTCATGACATTAAACTACATTTCCGACATTGACCTCCATTCTGGACATTGACCTCCATTTCCGACATTGACCTCCATTCTGGACATTGACCTCCATTCTGGACATTGACCTCCATCCTGGACATTGACCTCCATTCTGGACATTGACCTCCAGGACGGGTGAGACGGACATTGACCTCCATCCTAGACATTGACCTCCATTCTGGACATTGACCTCCAGGACGGGTGAGACGGACATTGACCTCCATCCTGGACATTGACCTCCATTCTGGACATTGACCTCCAGGACGGGTGAGACGGACATTGACCTCCATTCATGACATTGACCTCCATTTCCGACATTGACCTCCATTCTGGACATTGACCTCCATACTGGACATTGACCTCCATTCAGGACATTGACCTCCATTCTGGACATTGACCTCCATTTTCGACATTGACCTCCATTCTGGACATTGACCTCCATTCTGGACATTGACCTCCATTTTCGACATTGACCTCCATTCTGGACATTGACCTCCATGCTGGACATGGACCTCCATTCTGGACATTGACCTCCAGGACGGGTGAGACGGACATTGACCTCCATTCATGACATTAAACTACATTTCCGACATTGACCTCCATTCTGGACATTGACCTCCATCCTGGACATTGACCTCCATCCTGGACATTGACCTCCATTCTGGACATTGACCTCCAGGACGGGTGAGACGGACATTGACCTCCATCCTGGAGATTGACCTCCATTCTGGACATTGACCTCCAGGACGGGTGAGACGGACATTGACCTCCATTCATGACATTGACCTCCATTTCCGACATTGACCTCCATTCTGGACATTGACCTCCATACTGGACATTGACCTCCATTTCCGACATTGACCTCCATTCTGGACATTGACCTCCATTCTGTACATTGACCTCCATTTCCGACATTGACCTCCATTTTCGACATTGACCTCCATTCTCGACATTGACCTCCATTCTGGACATTGACCTCCATCCTGGTCATTGACCTCCATTCTGGACATTGACCTCCATTTCCGACATTGACCTCCATTTTCGACATTGACCTCCATTCTGGACATTGACCTCCATTCTCGACATTGACCTCCATTCTGGACATTGACCTCCATGCTGGACATTGACCTCCATTCTGGACATTGACCTCCATGCTGGACATTGACCTCCATTCTGGACATTGACCTCCATTCTGGACATTGACCTCCATCTGGACATTGACCTCCATTCTGGACATTGACCTCCATCTGGACATTGACCTCCATTCTCGACATTGACCTCCATTCGGGACATTGACCTCCATGCTGGACATTGACCTCCATTCTGGACATTGACCTCAATTCTGGACATTGACCTCCATTCTCGACATTGACCTCCATTCTCGACATTGACCTCCATTCGGGACATTGACCTCCATTTCCGACATTGACCTCCATTCTGGACATTGACCTCCATTCTGGACATTGACCTCCATTTTCGACATTGACCTCCATTCTGGACATTGACCTCCATACTGGACATTGACCTCCATTCGGGACATTGACCTCCATTCTGGACATTGACCTCCATTCTGGACATTGACCTCCATACTGGACATTGACCTCCATGCTGGACATTGACCTCCATTCTGGACATTGACCTCCAGGACGGGTGAGACGGACATTGACCTCCATTCTGGACATTGACCTCCATTCTGGACATTGACCTCCATACTGGACATTGACTTCCATGCTGGACATTGACCTCCATTCTGGACATTGACCTCCAGGACGGGTGAGACGGACATTGACCTCCATTCATGACATTAAACTACATTTCCGACATTGACCTCCATTCTGGACATTGACCTCCATTTCCGACATTGACCTCCATTCTGGACATTGACCTCCATTCTGGACATTGACCTCCATCCTGGACATTGACCTCCATTCTGGACATTGACCTCCAGGACGGGTGAGACGGACATTGACCTCCATCCTGGACATTGACCTCCATTCTGGACATTGACCTCCAGGACGGGTGAGACGGACATTGACCTCCATCCTGGACATTGACCTCCATTCTGGACATTGACCTCCAGGACGGGTGAGACGGACATTGACCTCCATTCATGACATTGACCTCCATTTCCGACATTGACCTCCATTCTGGACATTGACCTCCATACTGGACATTGACCTCCATTCAGGACATTGACCTCCATTCTGGACATTGACCTCCATTCTGTACATTGACCTCCATTTCCGACATTGACCTCCATTCTGGACATTGACCTCCATTTTCGACATTGACCTCCATTCTGGACATTGACCTCCATTTCCGACATTGACCTCCATTCTGGACATTGACCTCCATTTTCGACATTGACCTCCATTCTGGACATTGACCTCCATGCTGGACATTGACCTCCATTCTGGACATTGACCTCCATTCTGGACATTGACCCCCATTCTGGACATTGACCTCCATTTCCAACATTGACCTCCATTCTGGACATTGACCTCCATTTTCGACATTGACCTCCATTCTGGACATTGACCTCCATTCTGGACATTGACCTCCATGCTGGACATTGACCTCCATTCTGGACATTGACCTCCATTTCCGACATTGACCTCCATTCTGGACATTGACCTCCATTTTCGACATTGACCTCCATTCTGGACATTGACCCCCATACTGGACATTGAGCTCCATTTTCGACATTGACCTCCATTATGGACATTGACCTCCATTCTGGACATTGACCTCCATGCTGGACATTGACCTCCATTCTGGACATTGACCTCCATTCAGGACATTGACCTCCATTCTGTACATTGACCTCCATTTCCGACATTGACCTCCATTCTGGACATTGACCTCCATTTTCGACATTGACCTCCATTCTGGACATTGACCTCCATTTCCGACATTGACCTCCATTCTGGACATTGACCTCCATTTTCGACATTGACCTCCATTCTGGACATTGACCTCCATGCTGGACATTGACCTCCATTCTGGACATTGACCTCCATTCTGGACATTGACCCCCATTCTGGACATTGACCTCCATTTCCGACATTGACCTCCATTCTGGACATTGACCTCCATTTTCGACATTGACCTCCATTCTGGACATTGACCTCCATTCTGGACATTGACCTCCATGCTGGACATTGACCTCCATTCTGGACATTGACCTCCATTTTCGACATTGACCTCCATTCTGGACATTGACCTCCATTTCCGACATTGACCTCCATTCAGGACATTGACCTCCATTTTCGACATTGACCTCCATTCTGGACATTGACCCCCATACTGGACATTGAGCTCCATTTTCGACATTGACCTCCATTATGGACATTGACCTCCATTCTGGACATTGACCTCCATTCTGGACATTGACCTCCAAGACGGGTGAGACGGACATTGACCTCCATTCATGACATTAAACTCCATTTCCGACATTGACCTCCATTCTGGACATTGACCTCCATTTTCGAAATTGACCTCCATTCTGGACATTGACCTCCATACTGGACATTGACCTCCATTCGGGACATTGACCTCCATTCTTGACATTGACCTCCATTCTGGACATTGACCTCCATTCTGGACATTGACCTCCATTATGGACATTGACCTCCATTCTGGACATTGACCTCCATACTGGACATTTACCTCCATTCTGGACATTGACCTCCATTCTCGACATTGACCTCCATTCTCGACATTGACCTCCATTCTGGACATTGACCTCCATTTTCGACATTGACCTCCATTCTGGACATTGACCTCCATTCGGGACATTGACCTCCATTCGGACCTCATTCTGGACATTGACCTCCATACTGGACATTGACCTCCATGCTGGACATTGACCTCCATTCTGGACATTGACCTCCATCCTGGACATTGACCTCCATTCTGGACATTGACCTCCAGGACGGGTGAGACGGACATTGACCTCCATTCTGGACATTGACCTCCATTCTGGACATTGACCTCCATACTGGACATTGACTTCCATGCTGGACATTGACCTCCATTCTGGACATTGACCTCCAGGACGGGTGAGACGGACATTGACCTCCATTCATGACATTAAACTACATTTCCGACATTGACCTCCATTCTGGACATTGACCTCCATTTCCGACATTGACCTCCATTCTGGACATTGACATCCATTCTGGACATTGACCTCCATCCTGGACATTGACCTCCATTCTGGACATTGACCTCCAGGACGGGTGAGACGGACATTGACCTCCATCCTGGACATTGACCTCCATTCTGGACATTGACCTCCAGGACGGGTGAGACGGACATTGACCTCCATCCTGGACATTGACCTCCATTCTGGACATTGACCTCCAGGACGGGTGAGACGGACATTGACCTCCATTCATGACATTGACCTCCATTTCCGACATTGACCTCCATTCTGGACATTGACCTCCATACTGGACATTGACCTCCATTCAGGACATTGACCTCCATTCTGGACATTGACCTCCATTCTGTACATTGACCTCCATTTCCGACATTGACCTCCATTCTGGACATTGACCTCCATTTTCGACATTGACCTCCATTCTGGACATTGACCTCCATTTCCGACATTGACCTCCATTCTGGACATTGACCTCCATGCTGGACATTGACCTCCATTCTGGACATTGACCTCCATTCTGGACATTGACCCCCATTCTGGACATTGACCTCCATTTCCAACATTGACCTCCATTCTGGACATTGACCTCCATTTTCGACATTGACCTCCATTCTGGACATTGACCTCCATTCTGGACATTGACCTCCATGCTGGACATTGACCTCCATTCTGGACATTGACCTCCATTTCCGACATTGACCTCCATTCTGGACATTGACCTCCATTTTCGACATTGACCTCCATTCTGGACATTGACCCCCATACTGGACATTGACCTCCATTTTCGACATTGACCTCCATTATGGACATTGACCTCCATTCTGGACATTGACCTCCATGCTGGACATTTACCTCCATTCTGGACATTGACCTCCATTCAGGACATTGACCTCCATTCTGTACATTGACCTCCATTTCCGACATTGACCTCCATTCTGGACATTGACCTCCATTTTCGACATTGACCTCCATTCTGGACATTGACCTCCATTTCCGACATTGACCTCCATTCTGGACATTGACCTCCATTTTCGACATTGACCTCCATTCTGGACATTGACCTCCATGCTGGACATTGACCTCCATTCTGGACATTGACCTCCATTCTGGACATTGACCCCCATTCTGGACATTGACCTCCATTTCCGACATTGACCTCCATTCTGGACATTGACCTCCATTTTCGACATTGACCTCCATTCTGGACATTGACCTCCATTCTGGACATTGACCTCCATGCTGGACATTGACCTCCATTCTGGACATTGACCTCCATTTTCGACATTGACCTCCATTCTGGACATTGACCTCCATTTCCGACATTGACCTCCATTCAGGACATTGACCTCCATTTTCGACATTGACCTCCATTCTGGACATTGACCCCCATACTGGACATTGAGCTCCATTTTCGACATTGACCTCCATTATGGACATTGACCTCCATTCTGGACATTGACCTCCATTCTGGACATTGACCTCCAAGACGGGTGAGACGGACATTGACCTCCATTCATGACATTAAACTCCATTTCCGACATTGACCTCCATTCTGGACATTGACCTCCATTTTCGAAATTGACCTCCATTCTGGACATTGACCTCCATACTGGACATTGACCTCCATTCGGGACATTGACCTCCATTCTTGACATTGACCTCCATTCTGGACATTGACCTCCATTCTGGACATTGACCTCCATTATGGACATTGACCTCCATTCTGGACATTGACCTCCATACTGGACATTTACCTCCATTCTGGACATTGACCTCCATTCTCGACATTGACCTCCATTCTCGACATTGACCTCCATTCTGGACATTGACCTCCATTTTCGACATTGACCTCCATTCTGGACATTGACCTCCATACTGGACATTGACCTCCATTCGGGACATTGACCTCCATTCTGGACATTGACCTCCATTCTGGACATTGACCTCCGTACTGGACATTGACCTCCATGCTGGACATTGACCTCCATTCTGGACATTGACCTCCATCCTGGACATTGACCTCCATTCTGGACATTGACCTCCAGGACGGGTGAGACGGACATTGACCTCCATTCTGGACATTGACCTCCATTCTGGACATTGACCTCCATACTGGACATTGACTTCCATGCTGGACATTGACCTCCATTCTGGACATTGACCTCCAGGACGGGTGAGACGGACATTGACCTCCATTCATGACATTAAACTACATTTCCGACATTGACCTCCATTCTGGACATTGACCTCCATTTCCGACATTGACCTCCATTCTGGACATTGACCTCCATTCTGGACATTGACCTCCATCCTGGACATTGACCTCCATTCTGGACATTGACCTCCATTCTGGACATTGACCTCCATTTTCGACATTGACCTCCATTCTGGACATTGACCTCCATGCTGGACATGGACCTCCATTCTGGACATTGACCTCCAGGACGGGTGAGACGGACATTGACCTCCATTCATGACATTAAACTACATTTCCGACATTGACCTCCATTCTGGACATTGACCTCCATCCTGGACATTGACCTCCATCCGGGACATTGACCTCCATTCTGGACATTGACCTCCAGGACGGGTGAGACGGACATTGACCTCCATCCTGGAGATTGACCTCCATTCTGGACATTGACCTCCAGGACGGGTGAGACGGACATTGACCTCCATTCATGACATTGACCTCCATTTCCGACATTGACCTCCATTCTGGACATTGACCTCCATACTGGACATTGACCTCCATTTCCGACATTGACCTCCATTCTGGACATTGACCTCCATTCTGTACATTGACCTCCATTTCCGACATTGACCTCCATTTTCGACATTGACCTCCATTCTGGACATTGACCTCCATTCTCGACATTGACCTCCATTCTGGACATTGACCTCCATCCTGGTCATTGACCTCCATGCTGGACATTGACCTCCATTCTGGACATTGACCTCCATTCTGGACATTGACCCCCATTCTGGACATTGACCTCCATTTCCGACATTGACCTCCATTCTGGACATTGACCTCCATTTTCGACATTGACCTCCATTCTGGACATTGACCTCCATTCTGGACATTGACCTCCATGCTGGACATTGACCTCCATTTCCGACATTGACCTCCATTCAGGACATTGACCTCAATTTTCGACATTGACCTCCATTCTGGACATTGACCCCCATACTGGACATTGTGCTCCATTTTCGACATTGACCTCCATTATGGACATTGACCTCCATTCTGGACATTGACCTCCATTCTGGACATTGACCTCCAAGACGGGTGAGACGGACATTGACCTCCATTCATGACATTAAACTCCATTTCCGACATTGACCTCCATTCTGGACATTGACCTCCATTTTCGAAATTGACCTCCATTCTGGACATTGACCTCCATACTGGACATTGACCTCCATTCGGGACATTGACCTCCATTCTTGACATTGACCTCCATTCTGGACATTGACCTCCATTCTGGACATTGACCTCCATTATGGACATTGACCTCCATTCTGGACATTGACCTCCATACTGGACATTTACCTCCATTCTGGACATTGACCTCCATTCTCGACATTGACCTCCATTCTCGACATTGACCTCCATTCTGGACATTGACCTCCATTTTCGACATTGACCTCCATTCTGGACATTGACCTCCATACTGGACATTGACCTCCATTCGGGACATTGACCTCCATTCTGGACATTGACCTCTATTCTGGACATTGACCTCCATACTGGACATTGACCTCCATGCTGGACATTGACCTCCATTCTGGACATTGACCTCCATCCTGGACATTGACCTCCATTCTGGACATTGACCTCCAGGACGGGTGAGACGGACATTGACCTCCATTCTGGACATTGACCTCCATTCTGGACATTGACCTCCATACTGGACATTGACTTCCATGCTGGACATTGACCTCCATTCTGGACATTGACCTCCAGGACGGGTGAGACGGACATTGACCTCCATTCATGACATTAAACTACATTTCCGACATTGACCTCCATTCTGGACATTGACCTCCATTTCCGACATTGACTTCCATTCTGGACATTGACCTCCATTCTGGACATTGACCTCCATCCTGGACATTGACCTCCATTCTGGACATTGACCTCCAGGACGGGTGAGACGGACATTGACCTCCATCCTGGACATTGACCTCCATTCTGGACATTGACCTCCAGGACGGGTGAGACGGACATTGACCTCCATCCTGGACATTGACCTCCATTCTGGACATTGACCTCCAGGACGGGTGAGACGGACATTGACCTCCATTCATGACATTGACCTCCATTTCCGACATTGACCTCCATTCTGGACATTGACCTCCATACTGGACATTGACCTCCATTCAGGACATTGACCTCCATTCTGGACATTGACCTCCATTCTGTACATTGACCTCCATTTCCGACATTGACCTCCATTCTGGACATTGACCTCCATTTTCGACATTGACCTCCATTCTGGACATTGACCTCCATTTCCGACATTGACCTCCATTCTGGACATTGACCTCCATGCTGGACATTGACCTCCATTCTGGACATTGACCTCCATTCTGGACATTGACCCCCATTCTGGACATTGACCTCCATTTCCAACATTGACCTCCATTCTGGACATTGACCTCCATTTTCGACATTGACCTCCATTCTGGACATTGACCTCCATTCTGGACATTGACCTCCATGCTGGACATTGACCTCCATTCTGGACATTGACCTCCATTTCCGACATTGACCTCCATTCTGGACATTGACCTCCATTTTCGACATTGACCTCCATTCTGGACATTGACCCCCATACTGGACATTGAGCTCCATTTTCGACATTGACCTCCATTATGGACATTGACCTCCATTCTGGACATTGACCTCCATGCTGGACATTGACCTCCATTCTGGACATTGACCTCCATTCAGGACATTGACCTCCATTCTGTACATTGACCTCCATTTCCGACATTGACCTCCATTCTGGACATTGACCTCCATTTTCGACATTGACCTCCATTCTGGACATTGACCTCCATTTCCGACATTGACCTCCATTCTGGACATTGACCTCCATTTTCGACATTGACCTCCATTCTGGACATTGACCTCCATGCTGGACATTGACCTCCATTCTGGACATTGACCTCCATTCTGGACATTGACCCCCATTCTGGACATTGACCTCCATTTCCGACATTGACCTCCATTCTGGACATTGACCTCCATTTTCGACATTGACCTCCATTCTGGACATTGACCTCCATTCTGGACATTGACCTCCATGCTGGACATTGACCTCCATTCTGGACATTGACCTCCATTTTCGACATTGACCCCCATTCTGGACATTGACCTCCATTTCCGACATTGACCTCCATTCAGGACATTGACCTCCATTTTCGACATTGACCTCCATTCTGGACATTGACCCCCATACTGGACATTGAGCTCCATTTTCGACATTGACCTCCATTATGGACATTGACCTCCATTCTGGACATTGACCTCCATTCTGGACATTGACCTCCAAGACGGGTGAGACGGACATTGACCTCCATTCATGACATTAAACTCCATTTCCGACATTGACCTCCATTCTGGACATTGACCTCCATTTTCGAAATTGACCTCCATTCTGGACATTGACCTCCATACTGGACATTGACCTCCATTCGGGACATTGACCTCCATTCTTGACATTGACCTCCATTCTGGACATTGACCTCCATTCTGGACATTGACCTCCATTATGGACATTGACCTCCATTCTGGACATTGACCTCCATACTGGACATTTACCTCCATTCTGGACATTGACCTCCATTCTCGACATTGACCTCCATTCTCGTCATTGACCTCCATTCTGGACATTGACCTCCATTTTCGACATTGACCTCCATTCTGGACATTGACCTCCATACTGGACATTGACCTCCATTCGGGACATTGACCTCCATTCTGGACATTGACCTCCATTCTGGACATTGACCTCCGTACTGGACATTGACCTCCATGCTGGACATTGACCTCCATTCTGGACATTGACCTCCATCCTGGACATTGACCTCCATTCTGGACATTGACCTCCAGGACGGGTGAGACGGACATTGACCTCCATTCTGGACATTGACCTCCATTCTGGACATTGACCTCCATACTGGACATTGACTTCCATGCTGGACATTGACCTCCATTCTGGACATTGACCTCCAGGACGGGTGAGACGGACATTGACCTCCATTCATGACATTAAACTACATTTCCGACATTGACCTCCATTCTGGACATTGACCTCCATTTCCGACATTGACCTCCATTCTGGACATTGACCTCCATTCTGGACATTGACCTCCATCCTGGACATTGACCTCCATTCTGGACATTGACCTCCATTCTGGACATTGACCTCCATTTTCGACATTGACCTCCATTCTGGACATTGACCTCCATGCTGGACATGGACCTCCATTCTGGACATTGACCTCCAGGACGGGTGAGACGGACATTGACCTCCATTCATGACATTAAACTACATTTCCGACATTGACCTCCATTCTGGACATTGACCTCCATCCTGGACATTGACCTCCATCCTGGACATTGACCTCCATTCTGGACATTGACCTCCAGGACGGGTGAGACGGACATTGACCTCCATCCTGGAGATTGACCTCCATTCTGGACATTGACCTCCAGGACGGGTGAGACGGACATTGACCTCCATTCATGACATTGACCTCCATTTCCGACATTGACCTCCATTCTGGACATTGACCTCCATACTGGACATTGACCTCCATTTCCGACATTGACCTCCATTCTGGACATTGACCTCCATTCTGTACATTGACCTCCATTTCCGACATTGACCTCCATTTTCGACATTGACCTCCATTCTGGACATTGACCTCCATTCTCGACATTGACCTCCATTCTGGACATTGACCTCCATCCTGGTCATTGACCTCCATTCTGGACATTGACCTCCATTTCCGACATTGACCTCCATTTTCGACATTGACCTCCATTCTGGACATTGACCTCCATTCTCGACATTGACCTCCATTCTGGACATTGACCTCCATGCTGGACATTGACCTCCATTCTGGACATTGACCTCCATTCTGGACATTGACCTCCATGCTGGACATTGACCTCCATTCTGGACATTGACCTCCATTCTGGACATTGACCTCCATCTGGACATTGACCTCCATTCTGGACATTGACCTCCATCTGGACATTGACCTCCATTCTCGACATTGACCTCCATTCGGGACATTGACCTCCATGCTGGACATTGACCTCCATTCTGGACATTGACCTCAATTCTGGACATTGACCTCC
Source organism: Ulva prolifera (assembly GCA_023078555.1). Taxonomy (NCBI): domain Eukaryota; kingdom Viridiplantae; phylum Chlorophyta; class Ulvophyceae; order Ulvales; family Ulvaceae; genus Ulva; species Ulva prolifera. Next base: position 9,948,551 of record CM041199.1, read on the forward strand.
ATTCTCGACATTGACCTCCATTCTCGACATTGACCTCCATTCGGGACATTGACCTCCATTTCCGACATTGACCTCCATTCTGGACATTGACCTCCATTCTGGACATTGACCTCCATTTTCGACATTGACCTCCATTCTGGACATTGACCTCCATACTGGACATTGACCTCCATTCGGGACATTGACCTCCATTCTGGACATTGACCTCCATTCTGGACATTGACCTCCATACTGGACATTGACCTCCATGCTGGACATTGACCTCCATTCTGGACATTGACCTCCAGGACGGGTGAGACGGACATTGACCTCCATTCTGGACATTGACCTCCATTCTGGACATTGACCTCCATACTGGACATTGACTTCCATGCTGGACATTGACCTCCATTCTGGACATTGACCTCCAGGACGGGTGAGACGGACATTGACCTCCATTCATGACATTAAACTACATTTCCGACATTGACCTCCATTCTGGACATTGACCTCCATTTCCGACATTGACCTCCATTCTGGACATTGACCTCCATTCTGGACATTGACCTCCATCCTGGACATTGACCTCCATTCTGGACATTGACCTCCAGGACGGGTGAGACGGACATTGACCTCCATCCTGGACATTGACCTCCATTCTGGACATTGACCTCCAGGACGGGTGAGACGGACATTGACCTCCATCCTGGACATTGACCTCCATTCTGGACATTGACCTCCAGGACGGGTGAGACGGACATTGACCTCCATTCATGACATTGACCTCCATTTCCGACATTGACCTCCATTCTGGACATTGACCTCCATACTGGACATTGACCTCCATTCAGGACATTGACCTCCATTCTGGACATTGACCTCCATTCTGTACATTGACCTCCATTTCCGACATTGACCTCCATTCTGGACATTGACCTCCATTTTCGACATTGACCTCCATTCTGGACATTGACCTCCATTTCCGACATTGACCTCCATTCTGGACATTGACCTCCATTTTCGACATTGACCTCCATTCTGGACATTGACCTCCATGCTGGACATTGACCTCCATTCTGGACATTGACCTCCATTCTGGACATTGACCCCCATTCTGGACATTGACCTCCATTTCCAACATTGACCTCCATTCTGGACATTGACCTCCATTTTCGACATTGACCTCCATTCTGGACATTGACCTCCATTCTGGACATTGACCTCCATGCTGGACATTGACCTCCATTCTGGACATTGACCTCCATTTCCGACATTGACCTCCATTCTGGACATTGACCTCCATTTTCGACATTGACCTCCATTCTGGACATTGACCCCCATACTGGACATTGAGCTCCATTTTCGACATTGACCTCCATTATGGACATTGACCTCCATTCTGGACATTGACCTCCATGCTGGACATTGACCTCCATTCTGGACATTGACCTCCATTCAGGACATTGACCTCCATTCTGTACATTGACCTCCATTTCCGACATTGACCTCCATTCTGGACATTGACCTCCATTTTCGACATTGACCTCCATTCTGGACATTGACCTCCATTTCCGACATTGACCTCCATTCTGGACATTGACCTCCATTTTCGACATTGACCTCCATTCTGGACATTGACCTCCATGCTGGACATTGACCTCCATTCTGGACATTGACCTCCATTCTGGACATTGACCCCCATTCTGGACATTGACCTCCATTTCCGACATTGACCTCCATTCTGGACATTGACCTCCATTTTCGACATTGACCTCCATTCTGGACATTGACCTCCATTCTGGACATTGACCTCCATGCTGGACATTGACCTCCATTCTGGACATTGACCTCCATTTTCGACATTGACCTCCATTCTGGACATTGACCTCCATTTCCGACATTGACCTCCATTCAGGACATTGACCTCCATTTTCGACATTGACCTCCATTCTGGACATTGACCCCCATACTGGACATTGAGCTCCATTTTCGACATTGACCTCCATTATGGACATTGACCTCCATTCTGGACATTGACCTCCATTCTGGACATTGACCTCCAAGACGGGTGAGACGGACATTGACCTCCATTCATGACATTAAACTCCATTTCCGACATTGACCTCCATTCTGGACATTGACCTCCATTTTCGAAATTGACCTCCATTCTGGACATTGACCTCCATACTGGACATTGACCTCCATTCGGGACATTGACCTCCATTCTTGACATTGACCTCCATTCTGGACATTGACCTCCATTCTGGACATTGACCTCCATTATGGACATTGACCTCCATTCTGGACATTGACCTCCATACTGGACATTTACCTCCATTCTGGACATTGACCTCCATTCTCGACATTGACCTCCATTCTCGACATTGACCTCCATTCTGGACATTGACCTCCATTTTCGACATTGACCTCCATTCTGGACATTGACCTCCATACTGGACATTGACCTCCATGCTGGACATTGACCTCCATTCTGGACATTGACCTCCAGGACGGGTGAGACGGACATTGACCTCCATTCTGGACATTGACCTCCATTCTGGACATTGACCTCCATTCTGGACATTGACCTCCATTCTGGACATTGACCTCAATTCTGGACATTGACCTCCATTCTCGACATTGACCTCCATTCTCGACATTGACCTCCATTCGGGACATTGACCTCCATTTCCGACATTGACCTCCATTCTGGACATTGACCTCCATTCTGGACATTGACCTCCATTTTCGACATTGACCTCCATTCTGGACATTGACCTCCATACTGGACATTGACCTCCATTCGGGACATTGACCTCCATTCTGGACATTGACCTCCATTCTGGACATTGACCTCCATACTGGACATTGACCTCCATGCTGGACATTGACCTCCATTCTGGACATTGACCTCCATCTGGACATTGACCTCCATTCTCGACATTGACCTCCATTCGGGACATTGACCTCCATGCTGGACATTGACCTCCATTCTGGACATTGACCTCAATTCTGGACATTGACCTCCATTCTCGACATTGACCTCCATTCTCGACATTGACCTCCATTCGGGACATTGACCTCCATTTCCGACATTGACCTCCATTCTGGACATTGACCTCCATTCTGGACATTGACCTCCATTTTCGACATTGACCTCCATTCTGGACATTGACCTCCATACTGGACATTGACCTCCATTCGGGACATTGACCTCCATTCTGGACATTGACCTCCATTCTGGACATTGACCTCCATACTGGACATTGACCTCCATGCTGGACATTGACCTCCATTCTGGACATTGACCTCCAGGACGGGTGAGACGGACATTGACCTCCATTCTGGACATTGACCTCCATTCTGGACATTGACCTCCATACTGGACATTGACTTCCATGCTGGACATTGACCTCCATTCTGGACATTGACCTCCAGGACGGGTGAGACGGACATTGACCTCCATTCATGACATTAAACTACATTTCCGACATTGACCTCCATTCTGGACATTGACCTCCATTTCCGACATTGACCTCCATTCTGGACATTGACCTCCATTCTGGACATTGACCTCCATCCTGGACATTGACCTCCATTCTGGACATTGACCTCCAGGACGGGTGAGACGGACATTGACATCCATCCTGGACATTGACCTCCATTCTGGACATTGACCTCCAGGACGGGTGAGACGGACATTGACCTCCATCCTGGACATTGACCTCCATTCTGGACATTGACCTCCAGGACGGGTGAGACGGACATTGACCTCCATTCATGACATTGACCTCCATTTCCGACATTGACCTCCATTCTGGACATTGACCTCCATACTGGACATTGACCTCCATTCAGGACATTGACCTCCATTCTGGACATTGACCTCCATTCTGTACATTGACCTCCATTTCCGACATTGACCTCCATTCTGGACATTGACCTCCATTTTCGACATTGACCTCCATTCTGGACATTGACCTCCATTTCCGACATTGACCTCCATTCTGGACATTGACCTCCATTTTCGACATTGACCTCCATTCTGGACATTGACCTCCATGCTGGACATTGACCTCCATTCTGGACATTGACCTCCATTCTGGACATTGACCCCCATTCTGGACATTGACCTCCATTTCCAACATTGACCTCCATTCTGGACATTGACCTCCATTTTCGACATTGACCTCCATTCTGGACATTGACCTCCATTCTGGACATTGACCTCCATGCTGGACATTGACCTCCATTCTGGACATTGACCTCCATTTCCGACATTGACCTCCATTCTGGACATTGACCTCCATTTTCGACATTGACCTCCATTCTGGACATTGACCCCCATACTGGACATTGAGCTCCATTTTCGACATTGACCTCCATTATGGACATTGACCTCCATTCTGGACATTGACCTCCATGCTGGACATTGACCTCCATTCTGGACATTGACCTCCATTCAGGACATTGACCTCCATTCTGTACATTGACCTCCATTTCCGACATTGACCTCCATTCTGGACATTGACCTCCATTTTCGACATTGACCTCCATTCTGGACATTGACCTCCATTTCCGACATTGACCTCCATTCTGGACATTGACCTCCATTTTCGACATTGACCTCCATTCTGGACATTGACCTCCATACTGGACATTGACCTCCATTTCCGACATTGACCTCCATTCTGGACATTGACCTCCATTCTGTACATTGACCTCCATTTCCGACATTGACCTCCATTTTCGACATTGACCTCCATTCTGGACATTGACCTCCATTCTCGACATTGACCTCCATTCTGGACATTGACCTCCATCCTGGTCATTGACCTCCATTCTGGACATTGACCTCCATTTCCGACATTGACCTCCATTTTCGACATTGACCTCCATTCTGGACATTGACCTCCATGCTGGACATTGACCTCCATTCTGGACATTGACCTCCATTCTGGACATTGACCCCCATTCTGGACATTGACCTCCATTTCCGACATTGACCTCCATTCTGGACATTGACCTCCATTTTCGACATTGACCTCCATTCTGGACATTGACCTCCATTCTGGACATTGACCTCCATGCTGGACATTGACCTCCATTCTGGACATTGACCTCCATTTTCGACATTGACCTCCATTCTGGACATTGACCTCCATTTCCGACATTGACCTCCATTCAGGACATTGACCTCCATTCTGGACATTGACCTCCATTTTCGACATTGACCTCCATTCTCGACATTGACCTCCATTCTGGACATTGACCTCCATTTTCGACATTGACCTCCATTCTGGACATTGACCTCCATTCTGGACATTGACCTCCATACTGGACATTGACCTCCATGCTGGACATTGACCTCCATTCTGGACATTGACCTCCAGGACGGGTGAGACGGACATTGACCTCCATTCTGGACATTGACCTCCATTCTGGACATTGACCTCCATACTGGACATTGACTTCCATGCTGGACATTGACCTCCATTCTGGACATTGACCTCCAGGACGGGTGAGACGGACATTGACCTCCATTCATGACATTAAACTACATTTCCGACATTGACCTCCATTTCCGACATTGACCTCCATTCAGGACATTGACCTCCATTTTCGACATTGACCTCCATTCTGGACATTGACCTCCATATTGGACATTGACCTCCATTTCCGACATTGACCTCCATTCTGGACATTGACCTCCATTCTGTACATTGACCTCCATTTCCGACATTGACCTCCATTTTCGACATTGACCTCCATTCTGGACATTGACCTCCATTCTCGACATTGACCTCCATTCTGGACATTGACCTCCATCCTGGTCATTGACCTCCATTCTGGACATTGACCTCCATTTCCGACATTGACCTCCATTTTCGACATTGACCTCCATTCTGGACATTGACCTCCATTCTCGACATTGACCTCCATTCTGGACATTGACCTCCATGCTGGACATTGACCTCCATTCTGGACATTGACCTCCATTCTGGACATTGACCCCCATTCTGGACATTGACCTCCATTTCCGACATTGACCTCCATTCTGGACATTGACCTCCATTTTCGACATTGACCTCCATTCTGGACATTGACCTCCATTCTGGACATTGACCTCCATGCTGGACATTGACCTCCATTCTGGACATTGACCTCCATTTTCGACATTGACCTCCATTCTGGACATTGACCTCCATTTCCGACATTGACCTCCATTCAGGACATTGACCTCCATTTTCGACATTGACCTCCATTCTGGACATTGACCCCCATACTGGACATTGTGCTCCATTTTCGACATTGACCTCCATTATGGACATTGACCTCCATTCTGGACATTGACCTCCATTCTGGACATTGACCTCCAAGACGGGTGAGACGGACATTGACCTCCATTCATGACATTAAACTCCATTTCCGACATTGACCTCCATTCTGGACATTGACCTCCATTTTCGAAATTGACCTCCATTCTGGACATTGACCTCCATACTGGACATTGACCTCCATTCGGGACATTGACCTCCATTCTTGACATTGACCTCCATTCTGGACATTGACCTCCATTCTGGACATTGACCTCCATTATGGACATTGACCTCCATTCTGGACATTGACCTCCATACTGGACATTTACCTCCATTCTGGACATTGACCTCCATTCTCGACATTGACCTCCATTCTCGACATTGACCTCCATTCTGGACATTGACCTCCATTTTCGACATTGACCTCCATTCTGGACATTGACCTCCATACTGGACATTGACCTCCATTCGGGACATTGACCTCCATTCTGGACATTGACCTCCATTCTGGACATTGACCTCCATACTGGACATTGACCTCCATGCTGGACATTGACCTCCATTCTGGACATTGACCTCCATCCTGGACATTGACCTCCATTCTGGACATTGACCTCCAGGACGGGTGAGACGGACATTGACCTCCATTCTGGACATTGACCTCCATTCTGGACATTGACCTCCATTCTGGACATTGACCTCCAAGACGGGTGAGACGGACATTGACCTCCATTCATGACATTAAACTCCATTTCCGACATTGACCTCCATTCTGGACATTGACCTCCATTTTCGAAATTGACCTCCATTCTGGACATTGACCTCCATACTGGACATTGACCTCCATTCGGGACATTGACCTCCATTCTTGACATTGACCTCCATTCTGGACATTGACCTCCATTCTGGACATTGACCTCCATTATGGACATTGACCTCCATTCTAGACATTGACCTCCATACTGGACATTTACCTCCATTCTGGACATTGACCTCCATTCTCGACATTGACCTCCATTCTCGACATTGACCTCCATTCTGGACATTGACCTCCATTTTCGACATTGACCTCCATTCTGGACATTGACCTCCATACTGGACATTGACCTCCATTCGGGACATTGACCTCCATTCTGGACATTGACCTCCATTCTGGACATTGACCTCCATACTGGACATTGACCTCCATGCTGGACATTGACCTCCATTCTGGACATTGACCTCCATCCTGGACATTGACCTCCATTCTGGACATTGACCTCCATACTGGACATTGACTTCCATGCTGGACATTGACCTCCATTCTGGACATTGACCTCCAGGACGGGTGAGACGGACATTGACCTCCATTCATGACATTAAACTACATTTCCGACATTGACCTCCATTCTGGACATTGACCTCCATTTCCGACATTGACCTCCATTCTGGACATTGACCTCCATTCTGGACATTGACCTCCATCCTGGACATTGACCTCCATTCTGGACATTGACCTCCAGGACGGGTGAGACGGACATTGACATCCATCCTGGACATTGACCTCCATTCTGGACATTGACCTCCAGGACGGGTGAGACGGACATTGACCTCCATCCTGGACATTGACCTCCATTCTGGACATTGACCTCCAGGACGGGTGAGACGGACATTGACCTCCATTCATGACATTGACCTCCATTTCCGACATTGACCTCCATTCTGGACATTGACCTCCATACTGGACATTGACCTCCATTCAGGACATTGACCTCCATTCTGGACATTGACCTCCATTCTGTACATTGACCTCCATTTCCGACATTGACCTCCATTCTGGACATTGACCTCCATTTTCGACATTGACCTCCATTCTGGACATTGACCTCCATTTCCGACATTGACCTCCATTCTGGACATTGACCTCCATTTTCGACATTGACCTCCATTCTGGACATTGACCTCCATGCTGGACATTGACCTCCATTCTGGACATTGACCTCCATTCTGGACATTGACCCCCATTCTGGACATTGACCTCCATTTCCAACATTGACCTCCATTCTGGACATTGACCTCCATTTTCGACATTGACCTCCATTCTGGACATTGACCTCCATTCTGGACATTGACCTCCATGCTGGACATTGACCTCCATTCTGGACATTGACCTCCATTTCCGACATTGACCTCCATTCTGGACATTGACCTCCATTTTCGACATTGACCTCCATTCTGGACATTGACCCCCATACTGGACATTGAGCTCCATTTTCGACATTGACCTCCATTATGGACATTGACCTCCATTCTGGACATTGACCTCCATGCTGGACATTGACCTCCATTCTGGACATTGACCTCCATTCAGGACATTGACCTCCATTCTGTACATTGACCTCCATTTCCGACATTGACCTCCATTCTGGACATTGACCTCCATTTTCGACATTGACCTCCATTCTGGACATTGACCTCCATTTCCGACATTGACCTCCATTCTGGACATTGACCTCCATTTTCGACATTGACCTCCATTCTGGACATTGACCTCCATACTGGACATTGACCTCCATTTCCGACATTGACCTCCATTCTGGACATTGACCTCCATTCTGTACATTGACCTCCATTTCCGACATTGACCTCCATTTTCGACATTGACCTCCATTCTGGACATTGACCTCCATTCTCGACATTGACCTCCATTCTGGACATTGACCTCCATCCTGGTCATTGACCTCCATTCTGGACATTGACCTCCATTTCCGACATTGACCTCCATTTTCGACATTGACCTCCATTCTGGACATTGACCTCCATGCTGGACATTGACCTCCATTCTGGACATTGACCTCCATTCTGGACATTGACCCCCATTCTGGACATTGACCTCCATTTCCGACATTGACCTCCATTCTGGACATTGACCTCCATTTTCGACATTGACCTCCATTCTGGACATTGACCTCCATTCTGGACATTGACCTCCATGCTGGACATTGACCTCCATTCTGGACATTGACCTCCATTTTCGACATTGACCTCCATTCTGGACATTGACCTCCATTTCCGACATTGACCTCCATTCAGGACATTGACCTCCATTCTGGACATTGACCTCCATTTTCGACATTGACCTCCATTCTCGACATTGACCTCCATTCTGGACATTGACCTCCATTTTCGACATTGACCTCCATTCTGGACATTGACCTCCATTCTGGACATTGACCTCCATACTGGACATTGACCTCCATGCTGGACATTGACCTCCATTCTGGACATTGACCTCCAGGACGGGTGAGACGGACATTGACCTCCATTCTGGACATTGACCTCCATTCTGGACATTGACCTCCATACTGGACATTGACTTCCATGCTGGACATTGACCTCCATTCTGGACATTGACCTCCAGGACGGGTGAGACGGACATTGACCTCCATTCATGACATTAAACTACATTTCCGACATTGACCTCCATTTCCGACATTGACCTCCATTCAGGACATTGACCTCCATTTTCGACATTGACCTCCATTCTGGACATTGACCTCCATACTGGACATTGACCTCCATTTCCGACATTGACCTCCATTCTGGACATTGACCTCCATTCTGTACATTGACCTCCATTTCCGACATTGACCTCCATTTTCGACATTGACCTCCATTCTGGACATTGACCTCCATTCTCGACATTGACCTCCATTCTGGACATTGACCTCCATCCTGGTCATTGACCTCCATTCTGGACATTGACCTCCATTTCCGACATTGACCTCCATTTTCGACATTGACCTCCATTCTGGACATTGACCTCCATTCTCGACATTGACCTCCATTCTGGACATTGACCTCCATGCTGGACATTGACCTCCATTCTGGACATTGACCTCCATTCTGGACATTGACCCCCATTCTGGACATTGACCTCCATTTCCGACATTGACCTCCATTCTGGACATTGACCTCCATTTTCGACATTGACCTCCATTCTGGACATTGACCTCCATTCTGGACATTGACCTCCATGCTGGACATTGACCTCCATTCTGGACATTGACCTCCATTTTCGACATTGACCTCCATTCTGGACATTGACCTCCATTTCCGACATTGACCTCCATTCAGGACATTGACCTCCATTTTCGACATTGACCTCCATTCTGGACATTGACCCCCATACTGGACATTGTGCTCCATTTTCGACATTGACCTCCATTATGGACATTGACCTCCATTCTGGACATTGACCTCCATTCTGGACATTGACCTCCAAGACGGGTGAGACGGACATTGACCTCCATTCATGACATTAAACTCCATTTCCGACATTGACCTCCATTCTGGACATTGACCTCCATTTTCGAAATTGACCTCCATTCTGGACATTGACCTCCATACTGGACATTGACCTCCATTCGGGACATTGACCTCCATTCTTGACATTGACCTCCATTCTGGACATTGACCTCCATTCTGGACATTGACCTCCATTATGGACATTGACCTCCATTCTGGACATTGACCTCCATACTGGACATTTACCTCCATTCTGGACATTGACCTCCATTCTCGACATTGACCTCCATTCTCGACATTGACCTCCATTCTGGACATTGACCTCCATTTTCGACATTGACCTCCATTCTGGACATTGACCTCCATACTGGACATTGACCTCCATTCGGGACATTGACCTCCATTCTGGACATTGACCTCCATTCTGGACATTGACCTCCATACTGGACATTGACCTCCATGCTGGACATTGACCTCCATTCTGGACATTGACCTCCATCCTGGACATTGACCTCCATTCTGGACATTGACCTCCAGGACGGGTGAGACGGACATTGACCTCCATTCTGGACATTGACCTCCATTCTGGACATTGACCTCCATTCTGGACATTGACCTCCAAGACGGGTGAGACGGACATTGACCTCCATTCATGACATTAAACTCCATTTCCGACATTGACCTCCATTCTGGACATTGACCTCCATTTTCGAAATTGACCTCCATTCTGGACATTGACCTCCATACTGGACATTGACCTCCATTCGGGACATTGACCTCCATTCTTGACATTGACCTCCATTCTGGACATTGACCTCCATTCTGGACATTGACCTCCATTATGGACATTGACCTCCATTCTGGACATTGACCTCCATACTGGACATTTACCTCCATTCTGGACATTGACCTCCATTCTCGACATTGACCTCCATTCTCGACATTGACCTCCATTCTGGACATTGACCTCCATTTTCGACATTGACCTCCATTCTGGACATTGACCTCCATACTGGACATTGACCTCCATTCGGGACATTGACCTCCATTCTGGACATTGACCTCCATTCTGGACATTGACCTCCATACTGGACATTGACCTCCATGCTGGACATTGACCTCCATTCTGGACATTGACCTCCATCCTGGACATTGACCTCCATTCTGGACATTGACCTCCATACTGGACATTGACTTCCATGCTGGACATTGACCTCCATTCTGGACATTGACCTCCAGGACGGGTGAGACGGACATTGACCTCCATTCATGACATTAAACTACATTTCCGACATTGACCTCCATTCTGGACATTGACCTCCATTTCCGACATTGACCTCCATTCTGGACATTGACCTCCATTCTGGACATTGACCTCCATCCTGGACATTGACCTCCATTCTGGACATTGACCTCCAGGACGGGTGAGACGGACATTGACATCCATCCTGGACATTGACCTCCATTCTGGACATTGACCTCCAGGACGGGTGAGACGGACATTGACCTCCATCCTGGACATTGACCTCCATTCTGGACATTGACCTCCAGGACGGGTGAGACGGACATTGACCTCCATTCATGACATTGACCTCCATTTCCGACATTGACCTCCATTCTGGACATTGACCTCCATACTGGACATTGACCTCCATTCAGGACATTGACCTCCATTCTGGACATTGACCTCCATTCTGTACATTGACCTCCATTTCCGACATTGACCTCCATTCTGGACATTGACCTCCATTTTCGACATTGACCTCCATTCTGGACATTGACCTCCATTTCCGACATTGACCTCCATTCTGGACATTGACCTCCATTTTCGACATTGACCTCCATTCTGGACATTGACCTCCATGCTGGACATTGACCTCCATTCTGGACATTGACCTCCATTCTGGACATTGACCCCCATTCTGGACATTGACCTCCATTTCCAACATTGACCTCCATTCTGGACATTGACCTCCATTTTCGACATTGACCTCCATTCTGGACATTGACCTCCATTCTGGACATTGACCTCCATGCTGGACATTGACCTCCATTCTGGACATTGACCTCCATTTCCGACATTGACCTCCATTCTGGACATTGACCTCCATTTTCGACATTGACCTCCATTCTGGACATTGACCCCCATACTGGACATTGAGCTCCATTTTCGACATTGACCTCCATTATGGACATTGACCTCCATTCTGGACATTGACCTCCATGCTGGACATTGACCTCCATTCTGGACATTGACCTCCATTCAGGACATTGACCTCCATTCTGTACATTGACCTCCATTTCCGACATTGACCTCCATTCTGGACATTGACCTCCATTTTCGACATTGACCTCCATTCTGGACATTGACCTCCATTTCCGACATTGACCTCCATTCTGGACATTGACCTCCATTTTCGACATTGACCTCCATTCTGGACATTGACCTCCATACTGGACATTGACCTCCATTTCCGACATTGACCTCCATTCTGGACATTGACCTCCATTCTGTACATTGACCTCCATTTCCGACATTGACCTCCATTTTCGACATTGACCTCCATTCTGGACATTGACCTCCATTCTCGACATTGACCTCCATTCTGGACATTGACCTCCATCCTGGTCATTGACCTCCATTCTGGACATTGACCTCCATTTCCGACATTGACCTCCATTTTCGACATTGACCTCCATTCTGGACATTGACCTCCATGCTGGACATTGACCTCCATTCTGGACATTGACCTCCATTCTGGACATTGACCCCCATTCTGGACATTGACCTCCATTTCCGACATTGACCTCCATTCTGGACATTGACCTCCATTTTCGACATTGACCTCCATTCTGGACATTGACCTCCATTCTGGACATTGACCTCCATGCTGGACATTGACCTCCATTCTGGACATTGACCTCCATTTTCGACATTGACCTCCATTCTGGACATTGACCTCCATTTCCGACATTGACCTCCATTCAGGACATTGACCTCCATTCTGGACATTGACCTCCATTTTCGACATTGACCTCCATTCTCGACATTGACCTCCATTCTGGACATTGACCTCCATTTTCGACATTGACCTCCATTCTGGACATTGACCTCCATTCTGGACATTGACCTCCATACTGGACATTGACCTCCATGCTGGACATTGACCTCCATTCTGGACATTGACCTCCAGGACGGGTGAGACGGACATTGACCTCCATTCTGGACATTGACCTCCATTCTGGACATTGACCTCCATACTGGACATTGACTTCCATGCTGGACATTGACCTCCATTCTGGACATTGACCTCCAGGACGGGTGAGACGGACATTGACCTCCATTCATGACATTAAACTACATTTCCGACATTGACCTCCATTTCCGACATTGACCTCCATTCAGGACATTGACCTCCATTTTCGACATTGACCTCCATTCTGGACATTGACCTCCATACTGGACATTGACCTCCATTTCCGACATTGACCTCCATTCTGGACATTGACCTCCATTCTGTACATTGACCTCCATTTCCGACATTGACCTCCATTTTCGACATTGACCTCCATTCTGGACATTGACCTCCATTCTCGACATTGACCTCCATTCTGGACATTGACCTCCATCCTGGTCATTGACCTCCATTCTGGACATTGACCTCCATTTCCGACATTGACCTCCATTTTCGACATTGACCTCCATTCTGGACATTGACCTCCATTCTCGACATTGACCTCCATTCTGGACATTGACCTCCATGCTGGACATTGACCTCCATTCTGGACATTGACCTCCATTCTGGACATTGACCCCCATTCTGGACATTGACCTCCATTTCCGACATTGACCTCCATTCTGGACATTGACCTCCATTTTCGACATTGACCTCCATTCTGGACATTGACCTCCATTCTGGACATTGACCTCCATGCTGGACATTGACCTCCATTCTGGACATTGACCTCCATTTTCGACATTGACCTCCATTCTGGACATTGACCTCCATTTCCGACATTGACCTCCATTCAGGACATTGACCTCCATTTTCGACATTGACCTCCATTCTGGACATTGACCCCCATACTGGACATTGTGCTCCATTTTCGACATTGACCTCCATTATGGACATTGACCTCCATTCTGGACATTGACCTCCATTCTGGACATTGACCTCCAAGACGGGTGAGACGGACATTGACCTCCATTCATGACATTAAACTCCATTTCCGACATTGACCTCCATTCTGGACATTGACCTCCATTTTCGAAATTGACCTCCATTCTGGACATTGACCTCCATACTGGACATTGACCTCCATTCGGGACATTGACCTCCATTCTTGACATTGACCTCCATTCTGGACATTGACCTCCATTCTGGACATTGACCTCCATTATGGACATTGACCTCCATTCTGGACATTGACCTCCATACTGGACATTTACCTCCATTCTGGACATTGACCTCCATTCTCGACATTGACCTCCATTCTCGACATTGACCTCCATTCTGGACATTGACCTCCATTTTCGACATTGACCTCCATTCTGGACATTGACCTCCATACTGGACATTGACCTCCATTCGGGACATTGACCTCCATTCTGGACATTGACCTCCATTCTGGACATTGACCTCCATACTGGACATTGACCTCCATGCTGGACATTGACCTCCATTCTGGACATTGACCTCCATCCTGGACATTGACCTCCATTCTGGACATTGACCTCCAGGACGGGTGAGACGGACATTGACCTCCATTCTGGACATTGACCTCCATTCTGGACATTGACCTCCATACTGGACATTGACTTCCATGCTGGACATTGACCTCCATTCTGGACATTGACCTCCAGGACGGGTGAGACGGACATTGACCTCCATTCATGACATTAAACTACATTTCCGACATTGACCTCCATTCTGGACATTGACCTCCATTTCCGACATTGACTTCCATTCTGGACATTGACCTCCATTCTGGACATTGACCTCCATCCTGGACATTGACCTCCATTCTGGACATTGACCTCCAGGACGGGTGAGACGGACATTGACCTCCATCCTGGACATTGACCTCCATTCTGGACATTGACCTCCAGGACGGGTGAGACGGACATTGACCTCCATCCTGGACATTGACCTCCATTCTGGACATTGACCTCCAGGACGGGTGAGACGGACATTGACCTCCATTCATGACATTGACCTCCATTTCCGACATTGACCTCCATTCTGGACATTGACCTCCATACTGGACATTGACCTCCATTCAGGACATTGACCTCCATTCTGGACATTGACCTCCATTCTGTACATTGACCTCCATTTCCGACATTGACCTCCATTCTGGACATTGACCTCCATTTTCGACATTGACCTCCATTCTGGACATTGACCTCCATTTCCGACATTGACCTCCATTCTGGACATTGACCTCCATGCTGGACATTGACCTCCATTCTGGACATTGACCTCCATTCTGGACAT
This sequence comes from Ulva prolifera, assembly GCA_023078555.1. Taxonomy (NCBI): domain Eukaryota; kingdom Viridiplantae; phylum Chlorophyta; class Ulvophyceae; order Ulvales; family Ulvaceae; genus Ulva; species Ulva prolifera. The sequence continues at coordinate 9,964,635 of CM041199.1, forward strand.
TGACCCCCATTCTGGACATTGACCTCCATTTCCAACATTGACCTCCATTCTGGACATTGACCCCCATACTGGACATTGAGCTCCATTTTCGACATTGACCTCCATTATGGACATTGACCTCCATTCTGGACATTGACCTCCATTCTGGACATTGACCTCCAAGACGGGTGAGACGGACATTGACCTCCATTCATGACATTAAACTCCATTTCCGACATTGACCTCCATTCTGGACATTGACCTCCATTTTCGAAATTGACCTCCATTCTGGACATTGACCTCCATACTGGACATTGACCTCCATTCGGGACATTGACCTCCATTCTTGACATTGACCTCCATTCTGGACATTGACCTCCATTCTGGACATTGACCTCCATTTCCGACATTGACCTCCATTCTGGACATTGACCTCCATGCTGGACATTGACCTCCATTCTGGACATTGACCTCCATTCTGGACATTGACCCCCATTCTGGACATTGACCTCCATTTCCAACATTGACCTCCATTCTGGACATTGACCTCCATTTTCGACATTGACCTCCATTCTGGACATTGACCTCCATTCTGGACATTGACCTCCATGCTGGACATTGACCTCCATTCTGGACATTGACCTCCATTTCCGACATTGACCTCCATTCTGGACATTGACCTCCATTTTCGACATTGACCTCCATTCTGGACATTGACCCCCATACTGGACATTGAGCTCCATTTTCGACATTGACCTCCATTATGGACATTGACCTCCATTCTGGACATTGACCTCCATGCTGGACATTGACCTCCATTCTGGACATTGACCTCCATGCTGGACATTGACCTCCATTCTGGACATTGACCTCCATTTTCGACATTGACCTCCATTCTGGACATTGACCTCCATTTCCGACATTGACCTCCATTCAGGACATTGACCTCCATTTTCGACATTGACCTCCATACTGGACATTGACCTCCATGCTGGACATTGACCTCCATTCTGGACATTGACCTCCAGGACGGGTGAGACGGACATTGACCTCCATTCTGGACATTGACCTCCATTCTGGACATTGACCTCCATACTGGACATTGACTTCCATGCTGGACATTGACCTCCATTCTGGACATTGACCTCCAGGACGGGTGAGACGGACATTGACCTCCATTCATGACATTAAACTACATTTCCGACATTGACCTCCATTCTGGACATTGACCTCCATTTCCGACATTGACCTCCATTCTGGACATTGACCTCCATTTTCGACATTGACCTCCATTCTGGACATTGACCCCCATACTGGACATTGAGCTCCATTTTCGACATTGACCTCCATTATGGACATTGACCTCCATTCTGGACATTGACCTCCATGCTGGACATTGACCTCCATTCTGGACATTGACCTCCATGCTGGACATTGACCTCCATTCTGGACATTGACCTCCATTTTCGACATTGACCTCCATTCTGGACATTGACCTCCATTTCCGACATTGACCTCCATTCAGGACATTGACCTCCATTTTCGACATTGACCTCCATTCTGGACATTGACCCCCATACTGGACATTGAGCTCCATTTTCGACATTGACCTCCATTATGGACATTGACCTCCATTCTGGACATTGACCTCCATTCTGGACATTGACCTCCAAGACGGGTGAGACGGACATTGACCTCCATTCATGACATTAAACTCCATTTCCGACATTGACCTCCATTCTGGACATTGACCTCCATTTTCGAAATTGACCTCCATTCTGGACATTGACCTCCATACTGGACATTGACCTCCATTCGGGACATTGACCTCCATTCTTGACATTGACCTCCATTCTGGACATTGACCTCCATTCTGGACATTGACCTCCATTATGGACATTGACCTCCATTCTGGACATTGACCTCCATACTGGACATTTACCTCCATTCTGGACATTGACCTCCATTCTCGACATTGACCTCCATTCTCGACATTGACCTCCATTCTGGACATTGACCTCCATTTTCGACATTGACCTCCATTCTGGACATTGACCTCCATACTGGACATTGACCTCCATTCGGGACATTGACCTCCATTCTGGACATTGACCTCCATTCTGGACATTGACCTCCGTACTGGACATTGACCTCCATGCTGGACATTGACCTCCATTCTGGACATTGACCTCCATCCTGGACATTGACCTCCATTCTGGACATTGACCTCCAGGACGGGTGAGACGGACATTGACCTCCATTCTGGACATTGACCTCCATTCTGGACATTGACCTCCATACTGGACATTGACTTCCATGCTGGACATTGACCTCCATTCTGGACATTGACCTCCAGGACGGGTGAGACGGACATTGACCTCCATTCATGACATTAAACTACATTTCCGACATTGACCTCCATTCTGGACATTGACCTCCATTTCCGACATTGACCTCCATTCTGGACATTGACCTCCATTCTGGACATTGACCTCCATCCTGGACATTGACCTCCATTCTGGACATTGACCTCCATTCTGGACATTGACCTCCATTTTCGACATTGACCTCCATTCTGGACATTGACCTCCATGCTGGACATGGACCTCCATTCTGGACATTGACCTCCAGGACGGGTGAGACGGACATTGACCTCCATTCATGACATTAAACTACATTTCCGACATTGACCTCCATTCTGGACATTGACCTCCATCCTGGACATTGACCTCCATCCTGGACATTGACCTCCATTCTGGACATTGACCTCCAGGACGGGTGAGACGGACATTGACCTCCATTCATGACATTGACCTCCATTTCCGACATTGACCTCCATTCTGGACATTGACCTCCATACTGGACATTGACCTCCATTTCCGACATTGACCTCCATTCTGGACATTGACCTCCATTTTCGACATTGACCTCCATTCTGGACATTGACCTCCATTCTGGACATTGACCTCCATGCTGGACATTGACCTCCATTCTGGACATTGACCTCCATTTTCGACATTGACCTCCATTCTGGACATTGACCTCCATTTCCGACATTGACCTCCATTCAGGACATTGACCTCCATTTTCGACATTGACCTCCATTCTGGACATTGACCCCCATACTGGACATTGAGCTCCATTTTCGACATTGACCTCCATTATGGACATTGACCTCCATTCTGGACATTGACCTCCATTCTGGACATTGACCTCCAAGACGGGTGAGACGGACATTGACCTCCATTCATGACATTAAACTCCATTTCCGACATTGACCTCCATTCTGGACATTGACCTCCATTTTCGAAATTGACCTCCATTCTGGACATTGACCTCCATACTGGACATTGACCTCCATTCGGGACATTGACCTCCATTCTTGACATTGACCTCCATTCTGGACATTGACCTCCATTCTGGACATTGACCTCCATTATGGACATTGACCTCCATTCTGGACATTGACCTCCATACTGGACATTTACCTCCATTCTGGACATTGACCTCCATTCTCGACATTGACCTCCATTCTCGACATTGACCTCCATTCTGGACATTGACCTCCATTTTCGACATTGACCTCCATTCTGGACATTGACCTCCATACTGGACATTGACCTCCATTCGGGACATTGACCTCCATTCTGGACATTGACCTCCATTCTGGACATTGACCTCCGTACTGGACATTGACCTCCATGCTGGACATTGACCTCCATTCTGGACATTGACCTCCATCCTGGACATTGACCTCCATTCTGGACATTGACCTCCAGGACGGGTGAGACGGACATTGACCTCCATTCTGGACATTGACCTCCATTCTGGACATTGACCTCCATACTGGACATTGACTTCCATGCTGGACATTGACCTCCATTCTGGACATTGACCTCCAGGACGGGTGAGACGGACATTGACCTCCATTCATGACATTAAACTACATTTCCGACATTGACCTCCATTCTGGACATTGACCTCCATTTCCGACATTGACCTCCATTCTGGACATTGACCTCCATTCTGGACATTGACCTCCATCCTGGACATTGACCTCCATTCCGGACATTGACCTCCATTCTGGACATTGACCTCCATTTTCGACATTGACCTCCATTCTGGACATTGACCTCCATGCTGGACATGGACCTCCATTCTGGACATTGACCTCCAGGACGGGTGAGACGGACATTGACCTCCATTCATGACATTAAACTACATTTCCGACATTGACCTCCATTCTGGACATTGACCTCCATCCTGGACATTGACCTCCATCCTGGACATTGACCTCCATTCTGGACATTGACCTCCAGGACGGGTGAGACGGACATTGACCTCCATCCTGGAGATTGACCTCCATTCTGGACATTGACCTCCAGGACGGGTGAGACGGACATTGACCTCCATTCATGACATTGACCTCCATTTCCGACATTGACCTCCATTCTGGACATTGACCTCCATACTGGACATTGACCTCCATTTCCGACATTGACCTCCATTCTGGACATTGACCTCCATTTTCGACATTGACCTCCATTCTGGACATTGACCTCCATTCTGGACATTGACCTCCATGCTGGACATTGACCTCCATTCTGGACATTGACCTCCATTTTCGACATTGACCTCCATTCTGGACATTGACCTCCATTTCCGACATTGACCTCCATTCAGGACATTGACCTCCATTTTCGACATTGACCTCCATTCTGGACATTGACCCCCATACTGGACATTGAGCTCCATTTTCGACATTGACCTCCATTATGGACATTGACCTCCATTCTGGACATTGACCTCCATTCTGGACATTGACCTCCAAGACGGGTGAGACGGACATTGACCTCCATTCATGACATTAAACTCCATTTCCGACATTGACCTCCATTCTGGACATTGACCTCCATTTTCGAAATTGACCTCCATTCTGGACATTGACCTCCATACTGGACATTGACCTCCATTCGGGACATTGACCTCCATTCTTGACATTGACCTCCATTCTGGACATTGACCTCCATTCTGGACATTGACCTCCATTATGGACATTGACCTCCATTCTGGACATTGACCTCCATACTGGACATTTACCTCCATTCTGGACATTGACCTCCATTCTCGACATTGACCTCCATTCTCGACATTGACCTCCATTCTGGACATTGACCTCCATTTTCGACATTGACCTCCATTCTGGACATTGACCTCCATACTGGACATTGACCTCCATTCGGGACATTGACCTCCATTCTGGACATTGACCTCCATTCTGGACATTGACCTCCGTACTGGACATTGACCTCCATGCTGGACATTGACCTCCATTCTGGACATTGACCTCCATCCTGGACATTGACCTCCATTCTGGACATTGACCTCCAGGACGGGTGAGACGGACATTGACCTCCATTCTGGACATTGACCTCCATTCTGGACATTGACCTCCATACTGGACATTGACTTCCATGCTGGACATTGACCTCCATTCTGGACATTGACCTCCAGGACGGGTGAGACGGACATTGACCTCCATTCATGACATTAAACTACATTTCCGACATTGACCTCCATTCTGGACATTGACCTCCATTTCCGACATTGACCTCCATTCTGGACATTGACCTCCATTCTGGACATTGACCTCCATCCTGGACATTGACCTCCATTCTGGACATTGACCTCCATTCTGGACATTGACCTCCATTTTCGACATTGACCTCCATTCTGGACATTGACCTCCATGCTGGACATGGACCTCCATTCTGGACATTGACCTCCAGGACGGGTGAGACGGACATTGACCTCCATTCATGACATTAAACTACATTTCCGACATTGACCTCCATTCTGGACATTGACCTCCATCCTGGACATTGACCTCCATCCTGGACATTGACCTCCATTCTGGACATTGACCTCCAGGACGGGTGAGACGGACATTGACCTCCATCCTGGAGATTGACCTCCATTCTGGACATTGACCTCCAGGACGGGTGAGACGGACATTGACCTCCATTCATGACATTGACCTCCATTTCCGACATTGACCTCCATTCTGGACATTGACCTCCATACTGGACATTGACCTCCATTTCCGACATTGACCTCCATTCTGGACATTGACCTCCATTCTGTACATTGACCTCCATTTCCGACATTGACCTCCATTTTCGACATTGACCTCCATTCTGGACATTGACCTCCATTCTCGACATTGACCTCCATTCTGGACATTGACCTCCATCCTGGTCATTGACCTCCATTCTGGACATTGACCTCCATTTCCGACATTGACCTCCATTTTCGACATTGACCTCCATTCTGGACATTGACCTCCATTCTCGACATTGACCTCCATTCTGGACATTGACCTCCATGCTGGACATTGACCTCCATTCTGGACATTGACCTCCATTCTGGACATTGACCTCCATGCTGGACATTGACCTCCATTCTGGACATTGACCTCCATTCTGGACATTGACCTCCATCTGGACATTGACCTCCATTCTGGACATTGACCTCCATCTGGACATTGACCTCCATTCTCGACATTGACCTCCATTCGGGACATTGACCTCCATGCTGGACATTGACCTCCATTCTGGACATTGACCTCAATTCTGGACATTGACCTCCATTCTCGACATTGACCTCCATTCTCGACATTGACCTCCATTCGGGACATTGACCTCCATTTCCGACATTGACCTCCATTCTGGACATTGACCTCCATTCTGGACATTGACCTCCATTTTCGACATTGACCTCCATTCTGGACATTGACCTCCATACTGGACATTGACCTCCATTCGGGACATTGACCTCCATTCTGGACATTGACCTCCATTCTGGACATTGACCTCCATACTGGACATTGACCTCCATGCTGGACATTGACCTCCATTCTGGACATTGACCTCCAGGACGGGTGAGACGGACATTGACCTCCATTCTGGACATTGACCTCCATTCTGGACATTGACCTCCATACTGGACATTGACTTCCATGCTGGACATTGACCTCCATTCTGGACATTGACCTCCAGGACGGGTGAGACGGACATTGACCTCCATTCATGACATTAAACTACATTTCCGACATTGACCTCCATTCTGGACATTGACCTCCATTTCCGACATTGACCTCCATTCTGGACATTGACCTCCATTCTGGACATTGACCTCCATCCTGGACATTGACCCCCATTCTGGACATTGACCTCCATTTCCGACATTGACCTCCATTCTGGACATTGACCTCCATTTTCGACATTGACCTCCATTCTGGACATTGACCTCCATTCTGGACATTGACCTCCATGCTGGACATTGACCTCCATTCTGGACATTGACCTCCATTTTCGACATTGACCTCCATTCTGGACATTGACCTCCATTTCCGACATTGACCTCCATTCAGGACATTGACCTCCATTTTCGACATTGACCTCCATTCTGGACATTGACCCCCATACTGGACATTGAGCTCCATTTTCGACATTGACCTCCATTATGGACATTGACCTCCATTCTGGACATTGACCTCCATTCTGGACATTGACCTCCAAGACGGGTGAGACGGACATTGACCTCCATTCATGACATTAAACTCCATTTCCGACATTGACCTCCATTCTGGACATTGACCTCCATTTTCGAAATTGACCTCCATTCTGGACATTGACCTCCATACTGGACATTGACCTCCATTCGGGACATTGACCTCCATTCTTGACATTGACCTCCATTCTGGACATTGACCTCCATTCTGGACATTGACCTCCATTTCCGACATTGACCTCCATTCTGGACATTGACCTCCATGCTGGACATTGACCTCCATTCTGGACATTGACCTCCATTCTGGACATTGACCCCCATTCTGGACATTGACCTCCATTTCCAACATTGACCTCCATTCTGGACATTGACCTCCATTTTCGACATTGACCTCCATTCTGGACATTGACCTCCATTCTGGACATTGACCTCCATGCTGGACATTGACCTCCATTCTGGACATTGACCTCCATTTCCGACATTGACCTCCATTCTGGACATTGACCTCCATTTTCGACATTGACCTCCATTCTGGACATTGACCCCCATACTGGACATTGAGCTCCATTTTCGACATTGACCTCCATTATGGACATTGACCTCCATTCTGGACATTGACCTCCATGCTGGACATTGACCTCCATTCTGGACATTGACCTCCATGCTGGACATTGACCTCCATTCTGGACATTGACCTCCATTTTCGACATTGACCTCCATTCTGGACATTGACCTCCATTTCCGACATTGACCTCCATTCAGGACATTGACCTCCATTTTCGACATTGACCTCCATACTGGACATTGACCTCCATGCTGGACATTGACCTCCATTCTGGACATTGACCTCCAGGACGGGTGAGACGGACATTGACCTCCATTCTGGACATTGACCTCCATTCTGGACATTGACCTCCATACTGGACATTGACTTCCATGCTGGACATTGACCTCCATTCTGGACATTGACCTCCAGGACGGGTGAGACGGACATTGACCTCCATTCATGACATTAAACTACATTTCCGACATTGACCTCCATTCTGGACATTGACCTCCATTTCCGACATTGACCTCCATTCTGGACATTGACCTCCATTTTCGACATTGACCTCCATTCTGGACATTGACCCCCATACTGGACATTGAGCTCCATTTTCGACATTGACCTCCATTATGGACATTGACCTCCATTCTGGACATTGACCTCCATGCTGGACATTGACCTCCATTCTGGACATTGACCTCCATGCTGGACATTGACCTCCATTCTGGACATTGACCTCCATTTTCGACATTGACCTCCATTCTGGACATTGACCTCCATTTCCGACATTGACCTCCATTCAGGACATTGACCTCCATTTTCGACATTGACCTCCATTCTGGACATTGACCCCCATACTGGACATTGAGCTCCATTTTCGACATTGACCTCCATTATGGACATTGACCTCCATTCTGGACATTGACCTCCATTCTGGACATTGACCTCCAAGACGGGTGAGACGGACATTGACCTCCATTCATGACATTAAACTCCATTTCCGACATTGACCTCCATTCTGGACATTGACCTCCATTTTCGAAATTGACCTCCATTCTGGACATTGACCTCCATACTGGACATTGACCTCCATTCGGGACATTGACCTCCATTCTTGACATTGACCTCCATTCTGGACATTGACCTCCATTCTGGACATTGACCTCCATTATGGACATTGACCTCCATTCTGGACATTGACCTCCATACTGGACATTTACCTCCATTCTGGACATTGACCTCCATTCTCGACATTGACCTCCATTCTCGACATTGACCTCCATTCTGGACATTGACCTCCATTTTCGACATTGACCTCCATTCTGGACATTGACCTCCATACTGGACATTGACCTCCATTCGGGACATTGACCTCCATTCTGGACATTGACCTCCATTCTGGACATTGACCTCCGTACTGGACATTGACCTCCATGCTGGACATTGACCTCCATTCTGGACATTGACCTCCATCCTGGACATTGACCTCCATTCTGGACATTGACCTCCAGGACGGGTGAGACGGACATTGACCTCCATTCTGGACATTGACCTCCATTCTGGACATTGACCTCCATACTGGACATTGACTTCCATGCTGGACATTGACCTCCATTCTGGACATTGACCTCCATTCTGGACATTGACCTCCATCCTGGACATTGACCTCCATTCTGGACATTGACCTCCATTCTGGACATTGACCTCCATTTTCGACATTGACCTCCATTCTGGACATTGACCTCCATGCTGGACATGGACCTCCATTCTGGACATTGACCTCCAGGACGGGTGAGACGGACATTGACCTCCATTCATGACATTAAACTACATTTCCGACATTGACCTCCATTCTGGACATTGACCTCCATTTCCGACATTGACCTCCATTCTGGACATTGACCTCCATTCTGGACATTGACCTCCATCCTGGACATTGACCTCCATTCTGGACATTGACCTCCATTCTGGACATTGACCTCCATTTTCGACATTGACCTCCATTCTGGACATTGACCTCCATGCTGGACATGGACCTCCATTCTGGACATTGACCTCCAGGACGGGTGAGACGGACATTGACCTCCATTCATGACATTAAACTACATTTCCGACATTGACCTCCATTCTGGACATTGACCTCCATCCTGGACATTGACCTCCATCCTGGACATTGACCTCCATTCTGGACATTGACCTCCAGGACGGGTGAGACGGACATTGACCTCCATCCTGGAGATTGACCTCCATTCTGGACATTGACCTCCAGGACGGGTGAGACGGACATTGACCTCCATTCATGACATTGACCTCCATTTCCGACATTGACCTCCATTCTGGACATTGACCTCCATACTGGACATTGACCTCCATTTCCGACATTGACCTCCATTCTGGACATTGACCTCCATTTTCGACATTGACCTCCATTCTGGACATTGACCTCCATTCTGGACATTGACCTCCATGCTGGACATTGACCTCCATTCTGGACATTGACCTCCATTTTCGACATTGACCTCCATTCTGGACATTGACCTCCATTTCCGACATTGACCTCCATTCAGGACATTGACCTCCATTTTCGACATTGACCTCCATTCTGGACATTGACCCCCATACTGGACATTGAGCTCCATTTTCGACATTGACCTCCATTATGGACATTGACCTCCATTCTGGACATTGACCTCCATTCGGGACATTGACCTCCATTCTGGACATTGACCTCCATTCTGGACATTGACCTCCAGGACGGGTGAGACGGACATTGACCTCCATTCTGGACATTGACCTCCATTCTGGACATTGACCTCCATACTGGACATTGACTTCCATGCTGGACATTGACCTCCATTCTGGACATTGACCTCCAGGACGGGTGAGACGGACATTGACCTCCATTCATGACATTAAACTACATTTCCGACATTGACCTCCATTCTGGACATTGACCTCCATTTCCGACATTGACCTCCATTCTGGACATTGACCTCCATTCTGGACATTGACCTCCATCCTGGACATTGACCTCCATTCCGGACATTGACCTCCATTCTGGACATTGACCTCCATTCTGGACATTGACCTCCATTATGGACATTGACCTCCATTCTGGACATTGACCTCCATACTGGACATTTACCTCCATTCTGGACATTGACCTCCATTCTCGACATTGACCTCCATTCTCGACATTGACCTCCATTCTGGACATTGACCTCCATTTTCGACATTGACCTCCATTCTGGACATTGACCTCCATTATGGACATTGACCTCCATTCTGGACATTGACCTCCATACTGGACATTGACCTCCATTCATGACATTAAACTACATTTCCGACATTGACCTCCATTCTGGACATTGACCTCCATTTCCGACATTGACCTCCATTCTGGACATTGACCTCCATTCTGGACATTGACCTCCATTCGGGACATTGACCTCCATTCTTGACATTGACCTCCATTCTGGACATTGACCTCCATTCTGGACATTGACCTCCATTATGGACATTGACCTCCATTCTGGACATTGACCTCCATACTGGACATTTACCTCCATTCTGGACATTGACCTCCATTCTCGACATTGACCTCCATTCTCGACATTGACCTCCATTCTGGACATTGACCTCCATTCTGGACATTGACCTCCATTTTCGACATTGACCTCCATTCTGGACATTGACCTCCAGGACGGGTGAGACGGACATTGACCTCCATTCTGGACATTGACCTCCATTCTGGACATTGACCTCCATACTGGACATTGACTTCCATGCTGGACATTGACCTCCATTCTGGACATTGACCTCCAGGACGGGTGAGACGGACATTGACCTCCATTCATGACATTAAACTACATTTCCGACATTGACCTCCATTCTGGACATTGACCTCCATTTCCGACATTGACCTCCATTCTGGACATTGACCTCCATTCTGGACATTGACCTCCATCCTGGACATTGACCTCCATTCCGGACATTGACCTCCATTCTGGACATTGACCTCCATTTTCGACATTGACCTCCATTCTGGACATTGACCTCCATGCTGGACATGGACCTCCATTCTGGACATTGACCTCCAGGACGGGTGAGACGGACATTGACCTCCATTCATGACATTAAACTACATTTCCGACATTGACCTCCATTCTGGACATTGACCTCCATCCTGGACATTGACCTCCATCCTGGACATTGACCTCCATTCTGGACATTGACCTCCAGGACGGGTGAGACGGACATTGACCTCCATCCTGGAGATTGACCTCCATTCTGGACATTGACCTCCAGGACGGGTGAGACGGACATTGACCTCCATTCATGACATTGACCTCCATTTCCGACATTGACCTCCATTCTGGACATTGACCTCCATACTGGACATTGACCTCCATTTCCGACATTGACCTCCATTCTGGACATTGACCTCCATTTTCGACATTGACCTCCATTCTGGACATTGACCTCCATTCTGGACATTGACCTCCATGCTGGACATTGACCTCCATTCTGGACATTGACCTCCATTTTCGACATTGACCTCCATTCTGGACATTGACCTCCATTTCCGACATTGACCTCCATTCAGGACATTGACCTCCATTTTCGACATTGACCTCCATTCTGGACATTGACCCCCATACTGGACATTGAGCTCCATTTTCGACATTGACCTCCATTATGGACATTGACCTCCATTCTGGACATTGACCTCCATTCTGGACATTGACCTCCAAGACGGGTGAGACGGACATTGACCTCCATTCATGACATTAAACTCCATTTCCGACATTGACCTCCATTCTGGACATTGACCTCCATTTTCGAAATTGACCTCCATTCTGGACATTGACCTCCATACTGGACATTGACCTCCATTCGGGACATTGACCTCCATTCTTGACATTGACCTCCATTCTGGACATTGACCTCCATTCTGGACATTGACCTCCATTATGGACATTGACCTCCATTCTGGACATTGACCTCCATACTGGACATTTACCTCCATTCTGGACATTGACCTCCATTCTCGACATTGACCTCCATTCTCGACATTGACCTCCATTCTGGACATTGACCTCCATTTTCGACATTGACCTCCATTCTGGACATTGACCTCCATACTGGACATTGACCTCCATTCGGGACATTGACCTCCATTCTGGACATTGACCTCCATTCTGGACATTGACCTCCGTACTGGACATTGACCTCCATGCTGGACATTGACCTCCATTCTGGACATTGACCTCCATCCTGGACATTGACCTCCATTCTGGACATTGACCTCCAGGACGGGTGAGACGGACATTGACCTCCATTCTGGACATTGACCTCCATTCTGGACATTGACCTCCATACTGGACATTGACTTCCATGCTGGACATTGACCTCCATTCTGGACATTGACCTCCAGGACGGGTGAGACGGACATTGACCTCCATTCATGACATTAAACTACATTTCCGACATTGACCTCCATTCTGGACATTGACCTCCATTTCCGACATTGACCTCCATTCTGGACATTGACCTCCATTCTGGACATTGACCTCCATCCTGGACATTGACCTCCATTCTGGACATTGACCTCCATTCTGGACATTGACCTCCATTTTCGACATTGACCTCCATTCTGGACATTGACCTCCATGCTGGACATGGACCTCCATTCTGGACATTGACCTCCAGGACGGGTGAGACGGACATTGACCTCCATTCATGACATTAAACTACATTTCCGACATTGACCTCCATTCTGGACATTGACCTCCATCCTGGACATTGACCTCCATCCTGGACATTGACCTCCATTCTGGACATTGACCTCCAGGACGGGTGAGACGGACATTGACCTCCATCCTGGAGATTGACCTCCATTCTGGACATTGACCTCCAGGACGGGTGAGACGGACATTGACCTCCATTCATGACATTGACCTCCATTTCCGACATTGACCTCCATTCTGGACATTGACCTCCATACTGGACATTGACCTCCATTTCCGACATTGACCTCCATTCTGGACATTGACCTCCATTCTGTACATTGACCTCCATTTCCGACATTGACCTCCATTTTCGACATTGACCTCCATTCTGGACATTGACCTCCATTCTCGACATTGACCTCCATTCTGGACATTGACCTCCATCCTGGTCATTGACCTCCATTCTGGACATTGACCTCCATTTCCGACATTGACCTCCATTTTCGACATTGACCTCCATTCTGGACATTGACCTCCATTCTCGACATTGACCTCCATTCTGGACATTGACCTCCATGCTGGACATTGACCTCCATTCTGGACATTGACCTCCATTCTGGACATTGACCTCCATGCTGGACATTGACCTCCATTGACCTCCATCTGGACATTGACCTCCATCTGGACATTGACCTCCATTCTGGACATTGACCTCCATCTGGACATTGACCTCCATTCTCGACATTGACCTCCATTCGGGACATTGACCTCCATGCTGGACATTGACCTCCATTCTGGACATTGACCTCAATTCTGGACATTGACCTCCATTCTCGACATTGACCTCCATTCTCGACATTGACCTCCATTCGGGACATTGACCTCCATTTCCGACATTGACCTCCATTCTGGACATTGACCTCCATTCTGGACATTGACCTCCATTTTCGACATTGACCTCCATTCTGGACATTGACCTCCATACTGGACATTGACCTCCATTCGGGACATTGACCTCCATTCTGGACATTGACCTCCATTCTGGACATTGACCTCCATACTGGACATTGACCTCCATGCTGGACATTGACCTCCATTCTGGACATTGACCTCCAGGACGGGTGAGACGGACATTGACCTCCATTCTGGACATTGACCTCCATTCTGGACATTGACCTCCATACTGGACATTGACTTCCATGCTGGACATTGACCTCCATTCTGGACATTGACCTCCAGGACGGGTGAGACGGACATTGACCTCCATTCATGACATTAAACTACATTTCCGACATTGACCTCCATTCTGGACATTGACCTCCATTTCCGACATTGACCTCCATTCTGGACATTGACCTCCATTCTGGACATTGACCTCCATCCTGGACATTGACCTCCATTCTGGACATTGACCTCCAGGACGGGTGAGACGGACATTGACCTCCATCCTGGACATTGACCTCCATTCTGGACATTGACCTCCAGGACGGGTGAGACGGACATTGACCTCCATCCTGGACATTGACCTCCATTCTGGACATTGACCTCCAGGACGGGTGAGACGGACATTGACCTCCATTCATGACATTGACCTCCATTTCCGACATTGACCTCCATTCTGGACATTGACCTCCATACTGGACATTGACCTCCATTCAGGACATTGACCTCCATTCTGGACATTGACCTCCATTCTGTACATTGACCTCCATTTCCGACATTGACCTCCATTCTGGACATTGACCTCCATTTTCGACATTGACCTCCATTCTGGACATTGACCTCCATTTCCGACATTGACCTCCATTCTGGACATTGACCTCCATTTTCGACATTGACCTCCATTCTGGACATTGACCTCCATGCTGGACATTGACCTCCATTCTGGACATTGACCTCCATTCTGGACATTGACCCCCATTCTGGACATTGACCTCCATTTCCAACATTGACCTCCATTCTGGACATTGACCTCCATTTTCGACATTGACCTCCATTCTGGACATTGACCTCCATTCTGGACATTGACCTCCATGCTGGACATTGACCTCCATTCTGGACATTGACCTCCATTTCCGACATTGACCTCCATTCTGGACATTGACCTCCATTTTCGACATTGACCTCCATTCTGGACATTGACCCCCATACTGGACATTGAGCTCCATTTTCGACATTGACCTCCATTATGGACATTGACCTCCATTCTGGACATTGACCTCCATGCTGGACATTGACCTCCATTCTGGACATTGACCTCCATTCAGGACATTGACCTCCATTCTGTACATTGACCTCCATTTCCGACATTGACCTCCATTCTGGACATTGACCTCCATTTTCGACATTGACCTCCATTCTGGACATTGACCTCCATTTCCGACATTGACCTCCATTCTGGACATTGACCTCCATTTTCGACATTGACCTCCATTCTGGACATTGACCTCCATACTGGACATTGACCTCCATTTCCGACATTGACCTCCATTCTGGACATTGACCTCCATTCTGTACATTGACCTCCATTTCCGACATTGACCTCCATTTTCGACATTGACCTCCATTCTGGACATTGACCTCCATTCTCGACATTGACCTCCATTCTGGACATTGACCTCCATCCTGGTCATTGACCTCCATTCTGGACATTGACCTCCATTTCCGACATTGACCTCCATTTTCGACATTGACCTCCATTCTGGACATTGACCTCCATGCTGGACATTGACCTCCATTCTGGACATTGACCTCCATTTTCGACATTGACCTCCATTCTGGACATTGACCTCCATTTCCGACATTGACCTCCATTCAGGACATTGACCTCCATTTTCGACATTGACCTCCATTCTGGACATTGACCCCCATACTGGACATTGAGCTCCATTTTCGACATTGACCTCCATTATGGACATTGACCTCCATTCTGGACATTGACCTCCATTCTGGACATTGACCTCCAAGACGGGTGAGACGGACATTGACCTCCATTCATGACATTAAACTCCATTTCCGACATTGACCTCCATTCTGGACATTGACCTCCATTTTCGAAATTGACCTCCATTCTGGACATTGACCTCCATACTGGACATTGACCTCCATTCGGGACATTGACCTCCATTCTTGACATTGACCTCCATTCTGGACATTGACCTCCATTCTGGACATTGACCTCCATTATGGACATTGACCTCCATTCTGGACATTGACCTCCATACTGGACATTTACCTCCATTCTGGACATTGACCTCCATTCTCGACATTGACCTCCATTCTCGACATTGACCTCCATTCTGGACATTGACCTCCATTTTCGACATTGACCTCCATTCTGGACATTGACCTCCATTCTGGACATTGACCTCCATACTGGACATTGACCTCCATGCTGGACATTGACCTCCATTCTGGACATTGACCTCCAGGACGGGTGAGACGGACATTGACCTCCATTCTGGACATTGACCTCCATTCTGGACATTGACCTCCATACTGGACATTGACTTCCATGCTGGACATTGACCTCCATTCTGGACATTGACCTCCAGGACGGGTGAGACGGACATTGACCTCCATTCATGACATTAAACTACATTTCCGACATTGACCTCCATTCTGGACATTGACCTCCATTTCCGACATTGACCTCCATTCTGGACATTGACCTCCATTCTGGACATTGACCTCCATCCTGGACATTGACCTCCATTCTGGACATTGACCTCCAGGACGGGTGAGACGGACATTGACCTCCATCCTGGACATTGACCTCCATTCTGGACATTGACCTCCAGGACGGGTGAGACGGACATTGACCTCCATCCTGGACATTGACCTCCATTCTGGACATTGACCTCCAGGACGGGTGAGACGGACATTGACCTCCATTCATGACA
The DNA here is from genome assembly GCA_023078555.1 of Ulva prolifera. Classification (NCBI taxonomy): domain Eukaryota; kingdom Viridiplantae; phylum Chlorophyta; class Ulvophyceae; order Ulvales; family Ulvaceae; genus Ulva; species Ulva prolifera. The sequence goes on from CM041199.1 coordinate 9,982,367, forward strand.
TTGACCTCCATTTCCGACATTGACCTCCATTCTGGACATTGACCTCCATACTGGACATTGACCTCCATTCAGGACATTGACCTCCATTCTGGACATTGACCTCCATTCTGTACATTGACCTCCATTTCCGACATTGACCTCCATTCTGGACATTGACCTCCATTTTCGACATTGACCTCCATTCTGGACATTGACCTCCATTTCCGACATTGACCTCCATTCTGGACATTGACCTCCATTTTCGACATTGACCTCCATTCTGGACATTGACCTCCATGCTGGACATTGACCTCCATTCTGGACATTGACCTCCATTCTGGACATTGACCCCCATTCTGGACATTGACCTCCATTTCCAACATTGACCTCCATTCTGGACATTGACCTCCATTTTCGACATTGACCTCCATTCTGGACATTGACCTCCATTCTGGACATTGACCTCCATGCTGGACATTGACCTCCATTCTGGACATTGACCTCCATTTCCGACATTGACCTCCATTCTGGACATTGACCTCCATTTTCGACATTGACCTCCATTCTGGACATTGACCCCCATACTGGACATTGAGCTCCATTTTCGACATTGACCTCCATTATGGACATTGACCTCCATTCTGGACATTGACCTCCATGCTGGACATTGACCTCCATTCTGGACATTGACCTCCATTCAGGACATTGACCTCCATTCTGTACATTGACCTCCATTTCCGACATTGACCTCCATTCTGGACATTGACCTCCATTTTCGACATTGACCTCCATTCTGGACATTGACCTCCATTTCCGACATTGACCTCCATTCTGGACATTGACCTCCATTTTCGACATTGACCTCCATTCTGGACATTGACCTCCATACTGGACATTGACCTCCATTTCCGACATTGACCTCCATTCTGGACATTGACCTCCATTCTGTACATTGACCTCCATTTCCGACATTGACCTCCATTTTCGACATTGACCTCCATTCTGGACATTGACCTCCATTCTCGACATTGACCTCCATTCTGGACATTGACCTCCATCCTGGTCATTGACCTCCATTCTGGACATTGACCTCCATTTCCGACATTGACCTCCATTTTCGACATTGACCTCCATTCTGGACATTGACCTCCATGCTGGACATTGACCTCCATTCTGGACATTGACCTCCATTTTCGACATTGACCTCCATTCTGGACATTGACCTCCATTTCCGACATTGACCTCCATTCAGGACATTGACCTCCATTTTCGACATTGACCTCCATTCTGGACATTGACCCCCATACTGGACATTGAGCTCCATTTTCGACATTGACCTCCATTATGGACATTGACCTCCATTCTGGACATTGACCTCCATTCTGGACATTGACCTCCAAGACGGGTGAGACGGACATTGACCTCCATTCATGACATTAAACTCCATTTCCGACATTGACCTCCATTCTGGACATTGACCTCCATTTTCGAAATTGACCTCCATTCTGGACATTGACCTCCATACTGGACATTGACCTCCATTCGGGACATTGACCTCCATTCTTGACATTGACCTCCATTCTGGACATTGACCTCCATTCTGGACATTGACCTCCATTATGGACATTGACCTCCATTCTGGACATTGACCTCCATACTGGACATTTACCTCCATTCTGGACATTGACCTCCATTCTCGACATTGACCTCCATTCTCGACATTGACCTCCATTCTGGACATTGACCTCCATTTTCGACATTGACCTCCATTCTGGACATTGACCTCCATTCTGGACATTGACCTCCATACTGGACATTGACCTCCATGCTGGACATTGACCTCCATTCTGGACATTGACCTCCAGGACGGGTGAGACGGACATTGACCTCCATTCTGGACATTGACCTCCATTCTGGACATTGACCTCCATACTGGACATTGACTTCCATGCTGGACATTGACCTCCATTCTGGACATTGACCTCCAGGACGGGTGAGACGGACATTGACCTCCATTCATGACATTAAACTACATTTCCGACATTGACCTCCATTCTGGACATTGACCTCCATTTCCGACATTGACCTCCATTCTGGACATTGACCTCCATTCTGGACATTGACCTCCATCCTGGACATTGACCTCCATTCTGGACATTGACCTCCAGGACGGGTGAGACGGACATTGACCTCCATCCTGGACATTGACCTCCATTCTGGACATTGACCTCCAGGACGGGTGAGACGGACATTGACCTCCATCCTGGACATTGACCTCCATTCTGGACATTGACCTCCAGGACGGGTGAGACGGACATTGACCTCCATTCATGACATTGACCTCCATTTCCGACATTGACCTCCATTCTGGACATTGACCTCCATACTGGACATTGACCTCCATTCAGGACATTGACCTCCATTCTGGACATTGACCTCCATTCTGTACATTGACCTCCATTTCCGACATTGACCTCCATTCTGGACATTGACCTCCATTTTCGACATTGACCTCCATTCTGGACATTGACCTCCATTTCCGACATTGACCTCCATTCTGGACATTGACCTCCATTTTCGACATTGACCTCCATTCTGGACATTGACCTCCATGCTGGACATTGACCTCCATTCTGGACATTGACCTCCATTCTGGACATTGACCCCCATTCTGGACATTGACCTCCATTTCCAACATTGACCTCCATTCTGGACATTGACCTCCATTTTCGACATTGACCTCCATTCTGGACATTGACCTCCATTCTGGACATTGACCTCCATGCTGGACATTGACCTCCATTCTGGACATTGACCTCCATTTCCGACATTGACCTCCATTCTGGACATTGACCTCCATTTTCGACATTGACCTCCATTCTGGACATTGACCCCCATACTGGACATTGAGCTCCATTTTCGACATTGACCTCCATTATGGACATTGACCTCCATTCTGGACATTGACCTCCATTCTGGACATTGACCTCCATTATGGACATTGACCTCCATTCTGGACATTGACCTCCATACTGGACATTTACCTCCATTCTGGACATTGACCTCCATTCTCGACATTGACCTCCATTCTCGACATTGACCTCCATTCTGGACATTGACCTCCATTTCCGACATTGACCTCCATTCTGGACATTGACCTCCATTTTCGACATTGACCTCCATTCTGGACATTGACCCCCATACTGGACATTGAGCTCCATTTTCGACATTGACCTCCATTATGGACATTGACCTCCATTCTGGACATTGACCCCCATACTGGACATTGAGCTCCATTTTCGACATTGACCTCCATTATGGACATTGACCTCCATTCTGGACATTGACCTCCATGCTGGACATTGACCTCCATTCTGGACATTGACCTCCATTCAGGACATTGACCTCCATTCTGGACATTGACCTCCATTTTCGACATTGACCTCCATTCTGGACATTGACCTCCATTTCCGACATTGACCTCCATTCTGGACATTGACCTCCATTTTCGACATTGACCTCCATTCTGGACATTGACCTCCATACTGGACATTGACCTCCATTTCCGACATTGACCTCCATTCTGGACATTGACCTCCATTCTGTACATTGACCTCCATTTCCGACATTGACCTCCATTTTCGACATTGACCTCCATTCTGGACATTGACCTCCATTCTCGACATTGACCTCCATTCTGGACATTGACCTCCATCCTGGTCATTGACCTCCATTCTGGACATTGACCTCCATTTCCGACATTGACCTCCATTTTCGACATTGACCTCCATTCTGGACATTGACCTCCATGCTGGACATTGACCTCCATTCTGGACATTGACCTCCATTCTGGACATTGACCCCCATTCTGGACATTGACCTCCATTTCCGACATTGACCTCCATTCTGGACATTGACCTCCATTTTCGACATTGACCTCCATTCTGGACATTGACCTCCATTCTGGACATTGACCTCCATGCTGGACATTGACCTCCATTCTGGACATTGACCTCCATTTTCGACATTGACCTCCATTCTGGACATTGACCTCCATTTCCGACATTGACCTCCATTCAGGACATTGACCTCCATTTTCGACATTGACCTCCATTCTGGACATTGACCCCCATACTGGACATTGAGCTCCATTTTCGACATTGACCTCCATTATGGACATTGACCTCCATTCTGGACATTGACCTCCATTCTGGACATTGACCTCCAAGACGGGTGAGACGGACATTGACCTCCATTCATGACATTAAACTCCATTTCCGACATTGACCTCCATTCTGGACATTGACCTCCATTTTCGAAATTGACCTCCATTCTGGACATTGACCTCCATACTGGACATTGACCTCCATTCGGGACATTGACCTCCATTCTTGACATTGACCTCCATTATGGACATTGACCTCCATTCTGGACATTGACCTCCATTATGGACATTGACCTCCATTCTGTACATTGACCTCCATTTCCGACATTGACCTCCATTCTGGACATTGACCTCCATTTTCGACATTGACCTCCATTCTGGACATTGACCTCCATTTCCGACATTGACCTCCATTCTGGACATTGACCTCCATTTTCGACATTGACCTCCATTCTGGACATTGACCTCCATACTGGACATTGACCTCCATTTCCGACATTGACCTCCATTCTGGACATTGACCTCCATTCTGTACATTGACCTCCATTTCCGACATTGACCTCCATTTTCGACATTGACCTCCATTCTGGACATTGACCTCCATTCTCGACATTGACCTCCATTCTGGACATTGACCTCCATCCTGGTCATTGACCTCCATTCTGGACATTGACCTCCATTTCCGACATTGACCTCCATTTTCGACATTGACCTCCATTCTGGACATTGACCTCCATGCTGGACATTGACCTCCATTCTGGACATTGACCTCCATTCTGGACATTGACCCCCATTCTGGACATTGACCTCCATTTCCGACATTGACCTCCATTCTGGACATTGACCTCCATTTTCGACATTGACCTCCATTCTGGACATTGACCTCCATTCTGGACATTGACCTCCATGCTGGACATTGACCTCCATTCTGGACATTGACCTCCATTTTCGACATTGACCTCCATTCTGGACATTGACCTCCATTTCCGACATTGACCTCCATTCAGGACATTGACCTCCATTTTCGACATTGACCTCCATTCTGGACATTGACCCCCATACTGGACATTGAGCTCCATTTTCGACATTGACCTCCATTATGGACATTGACCTCCATTCTGGACATTGACCTCCATTCTGGACATTGACCTCCAAGACGGGTGAGACGGACATTGACCTCCATTCATGACATTAAACTCCATTTCCGACATTGACCTCCATTCTGGACATTGACCTCCATTTTCGAAATTGACCTCCATTCTGGACATTGACCTCCATACTGGACATTGACCTCCATTCGGGACATTGACCTCCATTCTTGACATTGACCTCCATTCTGGACATTGACCTCCATTCTGGACATTGACCTCCATTATGGACATTGACCTCCATTCTGGACATTGACCTCCATACTGGACATTTACCTCCATTCTGGACATTGACCTCCATTCTCGACATTGACCTCCATTCTGGACATTGACCTCCATTTTCGACATTGACCTCCATTCTGGACATTGACCTCCATTCTGGACATTGACCTCCATACTGGACATTGACCTCCATGCTGGACATTGACCTCCATTCTGGACATTGACCTCCAGGACGGGTGAGACGGACATTGACCTCCATTCTGGACATTGACCTCCATTCTGGACATTGACCTCCATACTTGACATTGACTTCCATGCTGGACATTGACCTCCATTCTGGACATTGACCTCCAGGACGGGTGAGACGGACATTGACCTCCATTCATGACATTAAACTACATTTCCGACATTGACCTCCATTCTGGACATTGACCTCCATTTCCGACATTGACCTCCATTCTGGACATTGACCTCCATTCTGGACATTGACCTCCATCCTGGACATTGACCTCCATTCTGGACATTGACCTCCAGGACGGGTGAGACGGACATTGACCTCCATCCTGGACATTGACCTCCATTCTGGACATTGACCTCCAGGACGGGTGAGACGGACATTGACCTCCATCCTGGACATTGACCTCCATTCTGGACATTGACCTCCAGGACGGGTGAGACGGACATTGACCTCCATTCATGACATTGACCTCCATTTCCGACATTGACCTCCATTCTGGACATTGACCTCCATACTGGACATTGACCTCCATTCAGGACATTGACCTCCATTCTGGACATTGACCTCCATTCTGTACATTGACCTCCATTTCCGACATTGACCTCCATTCTGGACATTGACCTCCATTTTCGACATTGACCTCCATTCTGGACATTGACCTCCATTTCCGACATTGACCTCCATTCTGGACATTGACCTCCATTTTCGACATTGACCTCCATTCTGGACATTGACCTCCATGCTGGACATTGACCTCCATTCTGGACATTGACCTCCATTCTGGACATTGACCCCCATTCTGGACATTGACCTCCATTTCCAACATTGACCTCCATTCTGGACATTGACCTCCATTTTCGACATTGACCTCCATTCTGGACATTGACCTCCATTCTGGACATTGACCTCCATGCTGGACATTGACCTCCATTCTGGACATTGACCTCCATTTCCGACATTGACCTCCATTCTGGACATTGACCTCCATTTTCGACATTGACCTCCATTCTGGACATTGACCCCCATACTGGACATTGAGCTCCATTTTCGACATTGACCTCCATTATGGACATTGACCTCCATTCTGGACATTGACCTCCATTTCCGACATTGACCTCCATTCTGGACATTGACCTCCATTTTCGACATTGACCTCCATTCTGGACATTGACCCCCATACTGGACATTGAGCTCCATTTTCGACATTGACCTCCATTATGGACATTGACCTCCATTCTGGACATTGACCTCCATGCTGGACATTGACCTCCATTCTGGACATTGACCTCCATTCAGGACATTGACCTCCATTCTGTACATTGACCTCCATTTCCGACATTGACCTCCATTCTGGACATTGACCTCCATTTTCGACATTGACCTCCATTCTGGACATTGACCTCCATTTCCGACATTGACCTCCATTCTGGACATTGACCTCCATTTTCGACATTGACCTCCATTCTGGACATTGACCTCCATACTGGACATTGACCTCCATTTCCGACATTGACCTCCATTCTGGACATTGACCTCCATTCTGTACATTGACCTCCATTTCCGACATTGACCTCCATTTTCGACATTGACCTCCATTCTGGACATTGACCTCCATTCTCGACATTGACCTCCATTCTGGACATTGACCTCCATCCTGGTCATTGACCTCCATTCTGGACATTGACCTCCATTTCCGACATTGACCTCCATTTTCGACATTGACCTCCATTCTGGACATTGACCTCCATGCTGGACATTGACCTCCATTCTGGACATTGACCTCCATTCTGGACATTGACCCCCATTCTGGACATTGACCTCCATTTCCGACATTGACCTCCATTCTGGACATTGACCTCCATTTTCGACATTGACCTCCATTCTGGACATTGACCTCCATTCTGGACATTGACCTCCATGCTGGACATTGACCTCCATTCTGGACATTGACCTCCATTTTCGACATTGACCTCCATTCTGGACATTGACCTCCATTTCCGACATTGACCTCCATTCAGGACATTGACCTCCATTTTCGACATTGACCTCCATTCTGGACATTGACCCCCATACTGGACATTGAGCTCCATTTTCGACATTGACCTCCATTATGGACATTGACCTCCATTCTGGACATTGACCTCCATTCTGGACATTGACCTCCAAGACGGGTGAGACGGACATTGACCTCCATTCATGACATTAAACTCCATTTCCGACATTGACCTCCATTCTGGACATTGACCTCCATTTTCGAAATTGACCTCCATTCTGGACATTGACCTCCATACTGGACATTGACCTCCATTCGGGACATTGACCTCCATTCTTGACATTGACCTCCATTCTGGACATTGACCTCCATTCTGGACATTGACCTCCATTATGGACATTGACCTCCATTCTGGACATTGACCTCCATACTGGACATTTACCTCCATTCTGGACATTGACCTCCATTCTCGACATTGACCTCCATTCTCGACATTGACCTCCATTCTGGACATTGACCTCCATACTGGACATTGACCTCCATGCTGGACATTGACCTCCATTCTGGACATTGACCTCCATCCTGGACATTGACCTCCATTCTGGACATTGACCTCCAGGACGGGTGAGACGGACATTGACCTCCATTCTGGACATTGACCTCCATTCTGGACATTGACCTCCATACTGGACATTGACTTCCATGCTGGACATTGACCTCCATTCTGGACATTGACCTCCAGGACGGGTGAGACGGACATTGACCTCCATTCATGACATTAAACTACATTTCCGACATTGACCTCCATTCTGGACATTGACCTCCATTTCCGACATTGACCTCCATTCTGGACATTGACCTCCATTCTGGACATTGACCTCCATCCTGGACATTGACCTCCATTCTGGACATTGACCTCCAGGACGGGTGAGACGGACATTGACCTCCATCCTGGACATTGACCTCCATTCTGGACATTGACCTCCAGGACGGGTGAGACGGACATTGACCTCCATCCTGGACATTGACCTCCATTCTGGACATTGACCTCCAGGACGGGTGAGACGGACATTGACCTCCATTCATGACATTGACCTCCATTTCCGACATTGACCTCCATTCTGGACATTGACCTCCATACTGGACATTGACCTCCATTCAGGACATTGACCTCCATTCTGGACATTGACCTCCATTCTGTACATTGACCTCCATTTCCGACATTGACCTCCATTCTGGACATTGACCTCCATTTTCGACATTGACCTCCATTCTGGACATTGACCTCCATTTCCGACATTGACCTCCATTCTGGACATTGACCTCCATGCTGGACATTGACCTCCATTCTGGACATTGACCTCCATTCTGGACATTGACCCCCATTCTGGACATTGACCTCCATTTCCAACATTGACCTCCATTCTGGACATTGACCTCCATTTTCGACATTGACCTCCATTCTGGACATTGACCTCCATTCTGGACATTGACCTCCATGCTGGACATTGACCTCCATTCTGGACATTGACCTCCATTTCCGACATTGACCTCCATTCTGGACATTGACCTCCATTTTCGACATTGACCTCCATTCTGGACATTGACCCCCATACTGGACATTGAGCTCCATTTTCGACATTGACCTCCATTATGGACATTGACCTCCATTCTGGACATTGACCTCCATGCTGGACATTGACCTCCATTCTGGACATTGACCTCCATTCAGGACATTGACCTCCATTCTGTACATTGACCTCCATTTCCGACATTGACCTCCATTCTGGACATTGACCTCCATTTTCGACATTGACCTCCATTCTGGACATTGACCTCCATTTCCGACATTGACCTCCATTCTGGACATTGACCTCCATTTTCGACATTGACCTCCATTCTGGACATTGACCTCCATGCTGGACATTGACCTCCATTCTGGACATTGACCTCCATTCTGGACATTGACCCCCATTCTGGACATTGACCTCCATTTCCGACATTGACCTCCATTCTGGACATTGACCTCCATTTTCGACATTGACCTCCATTCTGGACATTGACCTCCATTCTGGACATTGACCTCCATGCTGGACATTGACCTCCATTCTGGACATTGACCTCCATTTCGACATTGACCTCCATTCTGGACATTGACCTCCCCTCCATTTCCGACATTGACCTCCATTCAGGACATTGACCTCCATTTTCGACATTGACCTCCATTCTGGACATTGACCCCCATACTGGACATTGAGCTCCATTTTCGACATTGACCTCCATTATGGACATTGACCTCCATTCTGGACATTGACCTCCATTCTGGACATTGACCTCCAAGACGGGTGAGACGGACATTGACCTCCATTCATGACATTAAACTCCATTTCCGACATTGACCTCCATTCTGGACATTGACCTCCATTTTCGAAATTGACCTCCATTCTGGACATTGACCTCCATACTGGACATTGACCTCCATTCGGGACATTGACCTCCATTCTTGACATTGACCTCCATTCTGGACATTGACCTCCATTCTGGACATTGACCTCCATTATGGACATTGACCTCCATTCTGGACATTGACCTCCATACTGGACATTTACCTCCATTCTGGACATTGACCTCCATTCTCGACATTGACCTCCATTCTCGACATTGACCTCCATTCTGGACATTGACCTCCATTTTCGACATTGACCTCCATTCTGGACATTGACCTCCATACTGGACATTGACCTCCATTCGGGACATTGACCTCCATTCTGGACATTGACCTCCATTCTGGACATTGACCTCCGTACTGGACATTGACCTCCATGCTGGACATTGACCTCCATTCTGGACATTGACCTCCATCCTGGACATTGACCTCCATTCTGGACATTGACCTCCAGGACGGGTGAGACGGACATTGACCTCCATTCTGGACATTGACCTCCATTCTGGACATTGACCTCCATACTGGACATTGACTTCCATGCTGGACATTGACCTCCATTCTGGACATTGACCTCCAGGACGGGTGAGACGGACATTGACCTCCATTCATGACATTAAACTACATTTCCGACATTGACCTCCATTCTGGACATTGACCTCCATTTCCGACATTGACCTCCATTCTGGACATTGACCTCCATTCTGGACATTGACCTCCATCCTGGACATTGACCTCCATTCTGGACATTGACCTCCATTCTGGACATTGACCTCCATTTTCGACATTGACCTCCATTCTGGACATTGACCTCCATGCTGGACATGGACCTCCATTCTGGACATTGACCTCCAGGACGGGTGAGACGGACATTGACCTCCATTCATGACATTAAACTACATTTCCGACATTGACCTCCATTCTGGACATTGACCTCCATCCTGGACATTGACCTCCATCCTGGACATTGACCTCCATTCTGGACATTGACCTCCAGGACGGGTGAGACGGACATTGACCTCCATCCTGGAGATTGACCTCCATTCTGGACATTGACCTCCAGGACGGGTGAGACGGACATTGACCTCCATTCATGACATTGACCTCCATTTCCGACATTGACCTCCATTCTGGACATTGACCTCCATACTGGACATTGACCTCCATTTCCGACATTGACCTCCATTCTGGACATTGACCTCCATTCTGTACATTGACCTCCATTTCCGACATTGACCTCCATTTTCGACATTGACCTCCATTCTGGACATTGACCTCCATTCTCGACATTGACCTCCATTCTGGACATTGACCTCCATCCTGGTCATTGACCTCCATTCTGGACATTGACCTCCATTTCCGACATTGACCTCCATTTTCGACATTGACCTCCATTCTGGACATTGACCTCCATTCTCGACATTGACCTCCATTCTGGACATTGACCTCCATGCTGGACATTGACCTCCATTCTGGACATTGACCTCCATTCTGGACATTGACCTCCATGCTGGACATTGACCTCCATTCTGGACATTGACCTCCATTCTGGACATTGACCTCCATCTGGACATTGACCTCCATTCTGGACATTGACCTCCATCTGGACATTGACCTCCATTCTCGACATTGACCTCCATTCGGGACATTGACCTCCATGCTGGACATTGACCTCCATTCTGGACATTGACCTCAATTCTGGACATTGACCTCCATTCTCGACATTGACCTCCATTCTCGACATTGACCTCCATTCGGGACATTGACCTCCATTTCCGACATTGACCTCCATTCTGGACATTGACCTCCATTCTGGACATTGACCTCCATTTTCGACATTGACCTCCATTCTGGACATTGACCTCCATACTGGACATTGACCTCCATTCGGGACATTGACCTCCATTCTGGACATTGACCTCCATTCTGGACATTGACCTCCATACTGGACATTGACCTCCATGCTGGACATTGACCTCCATTCTGGACATTGACCTCCAGGACGGGTGAGACGGACATTGACCTCCATTCTGGACATTGACCTCCATTCTGGACATTGACCTCCATACTGGACATTGACTTCCATGCTGGACATTGACCTCCATTCTGGACATTGACCTCCAGGACGGGTGAGACGGACATTGACCTCCATTCATGACATTAAACTACATTTCCGACATTGACCTCCATTCTGGACATTGACCTCCATTTCCGACATTGACCTCCATTCTGGACATTGACCTCCATTCTGGACATTGACCTCCATCTGGACATTGACCTCCATTCTGGACATTGACCTCCAGGACGGGTGAGACGGACATTGACCTCCATCCTGGACATTGACCTCCATTCTGGACATTGACCTCCAGGACGGGTGAGACGGACATTGACCTCCATCCTGGACATTGACCTCCATTCTGGACATTGACCTCCAGGACGGGTGAGACGGACATTGACCTCCATTCATGACATTGACCTCCATTTCCGACATTGACCTCCATTCTGGACATTGACCTCCATACTGGACATTGACCTCCATTCAGGACATTGACCTCCATTCTGGACATTGACCTCCATTCTGTACATTGACCTCCATTTCCGACATTGACCTCCATTCTGGACATTGACCTCCATTTTCGACATTGACCTCCATTCTGGACATTGACCTCCATTCTCGACATTGACCTCCATTCTGGACATTGACCTCCATTTTCGACATTGACCTCCATTCTGGACATTGACCTCCATGCTGGACATTGACCTCCATTCTGGACATTGACCTCCATTCTGGACATTGACCCCCATTCTGGACATTGACCTCCATTTCCAACATTGACCTCCATTCTGGACATTGACCTCCATTTTCGACATTGACCTCCATTCTGGACATTGACCTCCATTCTGGACATTGACCTCCATGCTGGACATTGACCTCCATTCTGGACATTGACCTCCATTTCCGACATTGACCTCCATTCTGGACATTGACCTCCATTTTCGACATTGACCTCCATTCTGGACATTGACCCCCATACTGGACATTGAGCTCCATTTTCGACATTGACCTCCATTATGGACATTGACCTCCATTCTGGACATTGACCTCCATGCTGGACATTGACCTCCATTCTGGACATTGACCTCCATTCAGGACATTGACCTCCATTCTGTACATTGACCTCCATTTCCGACATTGACCTCCATTCTGGACATTGACCTCCATTTTCGACATTGACCTCCATTCTGGACATTGACCTCCATTTCCGACATTGACCTCCATTCTGGACATTGACCTCCATTTTCGACATTGACCTCCATTCTGGACATTGACCTCCATACTGGACATTGACCTCCATTTCCGACATTGACCTCCATTCTGGACATTGACCTCCATTCTGTACATTGACCTCCATTTCCGACATTGACCTCCATTTTCGACATTGACCTCCATTCTGGACATTGACCTCCATTCTCGACATTGACCTCCATTCTGGACATTGACCTCCATCCTGGTCATTGACCTCCATTCTGGACATTGACCTCCATTTCCGACATTGCCCTCCATTTTCGACATTGACCTCCATTCTGGACATTGACCTCCATGCTGGACATTGACCTCCATTCTGGACATTGACCTCCATTCTGGACATTGACCCCCATTCTGGACATTGACCTCCATTTCCGACATTGACCTCCATTCTGGACATTGACCTCCATTTTCGACATTGACCTCCATTCTGGACATTGACCTCCATTCTGGACATTGACCTCCATGCTGGACATTGACCTCCATTCTGGACATTGACCTCCATTTTCGACATTGACCTCCATTCTGGACATTGACCTCCATTTCCGACATTGACCTCCATTCAGGACATTGACCTCCATTTTCGACATTGACCTCCATTCTGGACATTGACCCCCATACTGGACATTGAGCTCCATTTTCGACATTGACCTCCATTATGGACATTGACCTCCATTCTGGACATTGACCTCCATTCTGGACATTGACCTCCAAGACGGGTCAGACGGACATTGACCTCCATTCATGACATTAAACTCCATTTCCGACATTGACCTCCATTCTGGACATTGACCTCCATTTTCGAAATTGACCTCCATTCTGGACATTGACCTCCATACTGGACATTGACCTCCATTTCCGACATTGACCTCCATTTTCGACATTGACCTCCATTCTGGACATTGACCTCCATTCTCGACATTGACCTCCATTCTGGACATTGACCTCCATCCTGGTCATTGACCTCCATTCTGGACATTGACCTCCATTTCCGACATTGACCTCCATTTTCGACATTGACCTCCATTCTGGACATTGACCTCCATGCTGGACATTGACCTCCATTCTGGACATTGACCTCCATTCTGGACATTGACCCCCATTCTGGACATTGACCTCCATTTCCGACATTGACCTCCATTCTGGACATTGACCTCCATTTTCGACATTGACCTCCATTCTGGACATTGACCTCCATTCTGGACATTGACCTCCATGCTGGACATTGACCTCCATTCTGGACATTGACCTCCATTTTCGACATTGACCTCCATTCTGGACATTGACCTCCATTTCCGACATTGACCTCCATTCAGGACATTGACCTCCATTTTCGACATTGACCTCCATTCTGGACATTGACCCCCATACTGGACATTGAGCTCCATTTTCGACATTGACCTCCATTATGGACATTGACCTCCATTCTGGACATTGACCTCCATTCTGGACATTGACCTCCAAGACGGGTGAGACGGACATTGACCTCCATTCATGACATTAAACTCCATTTCCGACATTGACCTCCATTCTGGACATTGACCTCCATTTTCGAAATTGACCTCCATTCTGGACATTGACCTCCATACTGGACATTGACCTCCATTCGGGACATTGACCTCCATTCTTGACATTGACCTCCATTCTGGACATTGACCTCCATTCTGGACATTGACCTCCATTATGGACATTGACCTCCATTCTGGACATTGACCTCCATACTGGACATTTACCTCCATTCTGGACATTGACCTCCATTCTCGACATTGACCTCCATTCTCGACATTGACCTCCATTCTGGACATTGACCTCCATTTTCGACATTGACCTCCATTCTGGACATTGACCTCCATACTGGACATTGACCTCCATTCGGGACATTGACCTCCATTCTGGACATTGACCTCCATTCTGGACATTGACCTCCATACTGGACATTGACCTCCATGCTGGACATTGACCTCCATTCTGGACATTGACCTCCATCCTGGACATTGACCTCCATTCTGGACATTGACCTCCAGGACGGGTGAGACGGACATTGACCTCCATTCTGGACATTGACCTCCATTCTGGACATTGACCTCCATACTGGACATTGACTTCCATGCTGGACATTGACCTCCATTCTGGACATTGACCTCCAGGACGGGTGAGACGGACATTGACCTCCATTCATGACATTAAACTACATTTCCGACATTGACCTCCATTCTGGACATTGACCTCCATTTCCGACATTGACCTCCATTCTGGACATTGACCTCCATTCTGGACATTGACCTCCATCCTGGACATTGACCTCCATTCTGGACATTGACCTCCAGGACGGGTGAGACGGACATTGACCTCCATCCTGGACATTGACCTCCATTCTGGACATTGACCTCCAGGACGGGTGAGACGGACATTGACCTCCATCCTGGACATTGACCTCCATTCTGGACATTGACCTCCAGGACGGGTGAGACGGACATTGACCTCCATTCATGACATTGACCTCCATTTCCGACATTGACCTCCATTCTGGACATTGACCTCCATACTGGACATTGACCTCCATTCAGGACATTGACCTCCATTCTGGACATTGACCTCCATTCTGTACATTGACCTCCATTTCCGACATTGACCTCCATTCTGGACATTGACCTCCATTTTCGACATTGACCTCCATTCTGGACATTGACCTCCATTTCCGACATTGACCTCCATTCTGGACATTGACCTCCATGCTGGACATTGACCTCCATTCTGGACATTGACCTCCATTCTGGACATTGACCCCCATTCTGGACATTGACCTCCATTTCCAACATTGACCTCCATTCTGGACATTGACCTCCATTTTCGACATTGACCTCCATTCTGGACATTGACCTCCATTCTGGACATTGACCTCCATGCTGGACATTGACCTCCATTCTGGACATTGACCTCCATTTCCGACATTGACCTCCATTCTGGACATTGACCTCCATTTTCGACATTGACCTCCATTCTGGACATTGACCCCCATACTGGACATTGAGCTCCATTTTCGACATTGACCTCCATTATGGACATTGACCTCCATTCTGGACATTGACCTCCATGCTGGACATTGACCTCCATTCTGGACATTGACCTCCATTCAGGACATTGACCTCCATTCTGTACATTGACCTCCATTTCCGACATTGACCTCCATTCTGGACATTGACCTCCATTTTCGACATTGACCTCCATTCTGGACATTGACCTCCATTTCCGACATTGACCTCCATTCTGGACATTGACCTCCATTTTCGACATTGACCTCCATTCTGGACATTGACCTCCATGCTGGACATTGACCTCCATTCTGGACATTGACCTCCATTCTGGACATTGACCCCCATTCTGGACATTGACCTCCATTTCCGACATTGACCTCCATTCTGGACATTGACCTCCATTTTCGACATTGACCTCCATTCTGGACATTGACCTCCATTCTGGACATTGACCTCCATGCTGGACATTGACCTCCATTCTGGACATTGACCTCCATTTTCGACATTGACCTCCATTCTGGACATTGACCTCCATTTCCGACATTGACCTCCATTCAGGACATTGACCTCCATTTTCGACATTGACCTCCATTCTGGACATTGACCCCCATACTGGACATTGAGCTCCATTTTCGACATTGACCTCCATTATGGACATTGACCTCCATTCTGGACATTGACCTCCATGCTGGACATTGACCTCCATTCTGGACATTGACCTCCATTCAGGACATTGACCTCCATTCTGTACATTGACCTCCATTTCCGACATTGACCTCCATTCTGGACATTGACCTCCATTTTCGACATTGACCTCCATTCTGGACATTGACCTCCATTTCCGACATTGACCTCCATTCTGGACATTGACCTCCATTTTCGACATTGACCTCCATTCTGGACATTGACCTCCATACTGGACATTGACCTCCATTTCCGACATTGACCTCCATTCTGGACATTGACCTCCATTCTGTACATTGACCTCCATTTCCGACATTGACCTCCATTTTCGACATTGACCTCCATTCTGGACATTGACCTCCATTCTCGACATTGACCTCCATTCTGGACATTGACCTCCATCCTGGTCATTGACCTCCATTCTGGACATTGACCTCCATTTCCGACATTGACCTCCATTTTCGACATTGACCTCCATTCTGGACATTGACCTCCATGCTGGACATTGACCTCCATTCTGGACATTGACCTCCATTCTGGACATTGACCCCCATTCTGGACATTGACCTCCATTTCCGACATTGACCTCCATTCTGGACATTGACCTCCATTTTCGACATTGACCTCCATTCTGGACATTGACCTCCATTCTGGACATTGACCTCCATGCTGGACATTGACCTCCATTCTGGACATTGACCTCCATTTTCGACATTGACCTCCATTCTGGACATTGACCTCCATTTCCGACATTGACCTCCATTCAGGACATTGACCTCCATTTTCGACATTGACCTCCATTCTGGACATTGACCCCCATACTGGACATTGAGCTCCATTTTCGACATTGACCTCCATTATGGACATTGACCTCCATTCTGGACATTGACCTCCATTCTGGACATTGACCTCCAAGACGGGTCAGACGGACATTGACCTCCATTCATGACATTAAACTCCATTTCCGACATTGACCTCCATTCTGGACATTGACCTCCATTTTCGAAATTGACCTCCATTCTGGACATTGACCTCCATACTGGACATTGACCTCCATTTCCGACATTGACCTCCATTTTCGACATTGACCTCCATTCTGGACATTGACCTCCATTCTCGACATTGACCTCCATTCTGGACATTGACCTCCATCCTGGTCATTGACCTCCATTCTGGACATTGACCTCCATTTCCGACATTGACCTCCATTTTCGACATTGACCTCCATTCTGGACATTGACCTCCATGCTGGACATTGACCTCCATTCTGGACATTGACCTCCATTCTGGACATTGACCCCCATTCTGGACATTGACCTCCATTTCCGACATTGACCTCCATTCTGGACATTGACCTCCATTTTCGACATTGACCTCCATTCTGGACATTGACCTCCATTCTGGACATTGACCTCCATGCTGGACATTGACCTCCATTCTGGACATTGACCTCCATTTTCGACATTGACCTCCATTCTGGACATTGACCTCCATTTCCGACATTGACCTCCATTCAGGACATTGACCTCCATTTTCGACATTGACCTCCATTCTGGACATTGACCCCCATACTGGACATTGAGCTCCATTTTCGACATTGACCTCCATTATGGACATTGACCTCCATTCTGGACATTGACCTCCATTCTGGACATTGACCTCCAAGACGGGTGAGACGGACATTGACCTCCATTCATGACATTAAACTCCATTTCCGACATTGACCTCCATTCTGGACATTGACCTCCATTTTCGAAATTGACCTCCATTCTGGACATTGACCTCCATACTGGACATTGACCTCCATTCGGGACATTGACCTCCATTCTTGACATTGACCTCCATTCTGGACATTGACCTCCATTCTGGACATTGACCTCCATTATGGACATTGACCTCCATTCTGGACATTGACCTCCATACTGGACATTTACCTCCATTCTGGACATTGACCTCCATTCTCGACATTGACCTCCATTCTCGACATTGACCTCCATTCTGGACATTGACCTCCATTTTCGACATTGACCTCCATTCTGGACATTGACCTCCATACTGGACATTGACCTCCATTCGGGACATTGACCTCCATTCTGGACATTGACCTCCATTCTGGACATTGACCTCCATACTGGACATTGACCTCCATGCTGGACATTGACCTCCATTCTGGACATTGACCTCCATCCTGGACATTGACCTCCATTCTGGACATTGACCTCCAGGACGGGTGAGACGGACATTGACCTCCATTCTGGACATTGACCTCCATTCTGGACATTGACCTCCATACTGGACATTGACTTCCATGCTGGACATTGACCTCCATTCTGGACATTGACCTCCAGGACGGGTGAGACGGACATTGACCTCCATTCATGACATTAAACTACATTTCCGACATTGACCTCCATTCTGGACATTGACCTCCATTTCCGACATTGACCTCCATTCTGGACATTGACCTCCATTCTGGACATTGACCTCCATCCTGGACATTGACCTCCATTCTGGACATTGACCTCCAGGACGGGTGAGACGGACATTGACCTCCATCCTGGACATTGACCTCCATTCTGGACATTGACCTCCAGGACGGGTGAGACGGACATTGACCTCCATCCTGGACATTGACCTCCATTCTGGACATTGACCTCCAGGACGGGTGAGACGGACATTGACCTCCATTCATGACATTGACCTCCATTTCCGACATTGACCTCCATTCTGGACATTGACCTCCATACTGGACATTGACCTCCATTCAGGACATTGACCTCCATTCTGGACATTGACCTCCATTCTGTACATTGACCTCCATTTCCGACATTGACCTCCATTCTGGACATTGACCTCCATTTTCGACATTGACCTCCATTCTGGACATTGACCTCCATTTCCGACATTGACCTCCATTCTGGACATTGACCTCCATGCTGGACATTGACCTCCATTCTGGACATTGACCTCCATTCTGGACATTGACCCCCATTCTGGACATTGACCTCCATTTCCAACATTGACCTCCATTCTGGACATTGACCTCCATTTTCGACATTGACCTCCATTCTGGACATTGACCTCCATTCTGGACATTGACCTCCATGCTGGACATTGACCTCCATTCTGGACATTGACCTCCATTTCCGACATTGACCTCCATTCTGGACATTGACCTCCATTTTCGACATTGACCTCCATTCTGGACATTGACCCCCATACTGGACATTGAGCTCCATTTTCGACATTGACCTCCATTATGGACATTGACCTCCATTCTGGACATTGACCTCCATGCTGGACATTGACCTCCATTCTGGACATTGACCTCCATTCAGGACATTGACCTCCATTCTGTACATTGACCTCCATTTCCGACATTGACCTCCATTCTGGACATTGACCTCCATTTTCGACATTGACCTCCATTCTGGACATTGACCTCCATTTCCGACATTGACCTCCATTCTGGACATTGACCTCCATTTTCGACATTGACCTCCATTCTGGACATTGACCTCCATGCTGGACATTGACCTCCATTCTGGACATTGACCTCCATTCTGGACATTGACCCCCATTCTGGACATTGACCTCCATTTCCGACATTGACCTCCATTCTGGACATTGACCTCCATTTTCGACATTGACCTCCATTCTGGACATTGACCTCCATTCTGGACATTGACCTCCATGCTGGACATTGACCTCCATTCTGGACATTGACCTCCATTTTCGACATTGACCTCCATTCTGGACATTGACCTCCATTTCCGACATTGACCTCCATTCAGGACATTGACCTCCATTTTCGACATTGACCTCCATTCTGGACATTGACCCCCATACTGGACATTGAGCTCCATTTTCGACATTGACCTCCATTATGGACATTGACCTCCATTCTGGACATTGACCTCCATTCTGGACATTGACCTCCAAGACGGGTGAGACGGACATTGACCTCCATTCATGACATTAAACTCCATTTCCGACATTGACCTCCATTCTGGACATTGACCTCCATTTTCGAAATTGACCTCCATTCTGGACATTGACCTCCATACTGGACATTGACCTCCATTCGGGACATTGACCTCCATTCTTGACATTGACCTCCATTCTGGACATTGACCTCCATTCTGGACATTGACCTCCATTCTGGACATTGACCTCCATACTGGACATTTACCTCCATTCTGGACATTGACCTCCATTCTCGACATTGACCTCCATTCTCGACATTGACCTCCATTCTGGACATTGACCTCCATTTCGACATTGACCTCCATTCTGGACATTGACCTCCATACTGGACATTGACCTCCATTCGGGACATTGACCTCCATTCTGGACATTGACCTCCATTCTGGACATTGACCTCCGTACTGGACATTGACCTCCATGCTGGACATTGACCTCCATTCTGGACATTGACCTCCATCCTGGACATTGACCTCCATTCTGGACATTGACCTCCAGGACGGGTGAGACGGACATTGACCTCCATTCTGGACATTGACCTCCATTCTGGACATTGACCTCCATACTGGACATTGACTTCCATGCTGGACATTGACCTCCATTCTGGACATTGACCTCCAGGACGGGTGAGACGGACATTGACCTCCATTCATGACATTAAACTACATTTCCGACATTGACCTCCATTCTGGACATTGACCTCCATTTCCGACATTGACCTCCATTCTGGACATTGACCTCCATTCTGGACATTGACCTCCATCCTGGACATTGACCTCCATTCTGGACATTGACCTCCATTCTGGACATTGACCTCCATTTTCGACATTGACCTCCATTCTGGACATTGACCTCCATGCTGGACATGGACCTCCATTCTGGACATTGACCTCCAGGACGGGTGAGACGGACATTGACCTCCATTCATGACATTAAACTACATTTCCGACATTGACCTCCATTCTGGACATTGACCTCCATCCTGGACATTGACCTCCATCCTGGACATTGACCTCCATTCTGGACATTGACCTCCAGGACGGGTGAGACGGACATTGACCTCCATCCTGGAGATTGACCTCCATTCTGGACATTGACCTCCAGGACGGGTGAGACGGACATTGACCTCCATTCATGACATTGACCTCCATTTCCGACATTGACCTCCATTCTGGACATTGACCTCCATACTGGACATTGACCTCCATTTCCGACATTGACCTCCATTCTGGACATTGACCTCCATTCTGTACATTGACCTCCATTTCCGACATTGACCTCCATTTTCGACATTGACCTCCATTCTGGACATTGACCTCCATTCTCGACATTGACCTCCATTCTGGACATTGACCTCCATCCTGGTCATTGACCTCCATTCTGGACATTGACCTCCATTCTCGACATTGACCTCCATTTTCGACATTGACCTCCATTCTGGACATTGACCTCCATTCTCGACATTGACCTCCATTCTGGACATTGACCTCCATGCTGGACATTGACCTCCATTCTGGACATTGACCTCCATTCTGGACATTGACCTCCATGCTGGACATTGACCTCCATTCTGGACATTGACCTCCATTCTGGACATTGACCTCCATCTGGACATTGACCTCCATTCTGGACATTGACCTCCATCTGGACATTGACCTCCATTCTCGACATTGACCTCCATTCGGGACATTGACCTCCATGCTGGACATTGACCTCCATTCTGGACATTGACCTCAATTCTGGACATTGACCTCCATTCTCGACATTGACCTCCATTCTCGACATTGACCTCCATTCGGGACATTGACCTCCATTTCCGACATTGACCTCCATTCTGGACATTAACCTCCATTCTGGACATTGACCTCCATTTTCGACATTGACCTCCATTCTGGACATTGACCTCCATACTGGACATTGACCTCCATTCGGGACATTGACCTCCATTCTGGACATTGACCTCCATTCTGGACATTGACCTCCATACTGGACATTGACCTCCATGCTGGACATTGACCTCCATTCTGGACATTGACCTCCAGGACGGGTGAGACGGACATTGACCCTCCATTCTGGACATTGACCTCCATTCTGGACATTGACCTCCATACTGGACATTGACTTCCATGCTGGACATTGACCTCCATTCTGGACATTGACCTCCAGGACGGGTGAGACGGACATTGACCTCCATTCATGACATTAAACTACATTTCCGACATTGACCTCCATTCTGGACATTGACCTCCATTTCCGACATTGACCTCCATTTTCGACATTGACCTCCATTCTGGACATTGACCCCCATACTGGACATTGAGCTCCATTTTCGACATTGACCTCCATTATGGACATTGACCTCCATTCTGGACATTGACCTCCATGCTGGACATTGACCTCCATTCTGGACATTGACCTCCATTCAGGACATTGACCTCCATTCTGTACATTGACCTCCATTTCCGACATTGACCTCCATTCTGGACATTGACCTCCATTTCCGACATTGACCTCCATTCTTGACATTGACCTCCATTTTCGACATTGACCTCCATTCTGGACATTGACCTCCATGCTGGACATTGACCTCCATTCTGGACATTGACCTCCATTCTGGACATTGACCCCCATTCTGGACATTGACCTCCATTTCCAACATTGACCTCCATTCTGGACATTGACCTCCATTTTCGACATTGACCTCCATTCTGGACATTGACCTCCATTCTGGACATTGACCTCCATGCTGGACATTGACCTCCATTCTGGACATTGACCTCCATTTCCGACATTGACCTCCATTCTGGACATTGACCTCCATTTTCGACATTGACCTCCATTATGGACATTGACCTCCATTCTGGACATTGACCTCCATGCTGGCATTGACCTCCATTCTGGACATTGACCTCCATTCAGGACATTGACCTCCATTCTGTACATTGACCTCCATTTCCGACATTGACCTCCATTCTGGACATTGACCTCCATTTCGACATTGACGCTCCATTCTGGACATTGACCTCCATTCTGGACATGACCTCCATGCTGGACATTGACCTCCATTCTGGACATTGACCTCCATTTCCGACATTGACCTCCAGTCTGGACATTGACCTCCATTTTCGACATTGACCTCCATTCTGGACATTGACCTCCATACGTGACATTGAACTCCATTTCCGACATTGACCTCCATTCTGGACATTGACCTCCATTCTGTACTTGACCTCCATTTCCGACATTGACCTCCTTTTCGACATTGCCCTCATTCTGGACATTGACCCTCCATTCTCGACATTGACCTCCATTCTGGACATTGACCTCCATCCTGGTCATTGACCTCCATTCTGGACATTGACCTCCATTTCCGACATTGACCTCCATTTTCGACATTGACCTCCATTCTGGACATTGACCTCCATGCTGGACATTGACCTCCATTCTGGACATTGACCTCCATTCTGGACATTGACCCCCATTCTGGACATTGACCTCCATTTCCGACATTGACCTCCATTCTGGACATTGACCTCCATTCTGGACATTGACCTCCATTCTGGACATTGACCTCCAAGACGGGGTGAGACGGACATTGACCTCCATTCATGACATTAAACTCCATTTCCGACATTGACCTCCATTCTGGACATTGACCTCCATTTTCGAAATTGACCTCCATTCTGGACATTGACCTCCATACTGGACATTGACCTCCATTCGGGACATTGACCTCCATTCTTGACATTGACCTCCATTCTGGACATTGACCTCCATACTGGACATTTACCTCCATTCTGGACATTGACCTCCATTCCTCGACATTGGACCTCCATTCTCGACATTGACCTCCATTCTGGACATTGACCTCCATTTTCGACATTGACCTCCATTCTGGACATTGACCTCCATTTTCGACATTGACCTCCATTCTGGACATTGACCTCCATTTCCGACATTGACCTCCATTCTTGACATTGACCTCCATTTTCGACATTGACCTCCATTCTGGACATTGACCTCCATGCTGGACATTGACCTCCATTCTGGACATTGACCTCCATTCTGGACATTGACCCCCATTCTGGACATTGACCTCCATTTCCAACATTGACCTCCATTCTTGACATTGACCTCCATTTTCGACATTGACCTCCATTCTGGACATTGACCTCCATTCTGGACATTGACCTCCATGCTGGACATTGACCTCCATTCTGGACATTGACCTCCATTTCCGACATTGACCTCCATTCTGGACATTGACCTCCATTTTCGACATTGACCTCCATTCTGGACATTGACCCCCATACTGGACATTGAGCTCCATTTTCGACATTGACCTCCATATGGACATTGACCTCCATTCTGGACATTGACCTCCATGCTGGACATTGACCTCCATTCTGGACATTGACCTCCATTCAGGACATTGACCTCCATTCTGTACATTGACCTCCATTTCCGACATTGACCTCCATTCTGGACATTGACCTCCATTTTCGACATTGACCTCCATTCTGGACATTGACCTCCATTTCCGACATTGACCTCCATTCTGGACATTGACCTCCATTTTCGACATTGACCTCCATTCTGGACATTGACCTCCATACTGGACATTGACCTCCATTTCCGACATTGACCTCCATTCTGGACATTGACCTCCATTCTGTACATTGACCTCCATTTCCGACATTGACCTCCATTTTCGACATTGACCTCCATTCTGGACATTGACCTCCATTCTCGACATTGACCTCCATTCTGGACATTGACCTCCATCCTGGTCATTGACCTCCATTCTGGACATTGACCTCCATTTCCGACATTGACCTCCATTTTCGACATTGACCTCCATTCTGGACATTGACCTCCATGCTGGACATTGACCTCCATTCTGGACATTGACCTCCATTCTGGACATTGACCCCCATTCTGGACATTGACCTCCATTTCCGACATTGACCTCCATTCTGGACATTGACCTCCATTTTCGACATTGACCTCCATTCTGGACATTGACCTCCATTCTGGACATTGACCTCCATGCTGGACATTGACCTCCATTCTGGACATTGACCTCCATTTTCGACATTGACCTCCATTCTGGACATTGACCTCCATTTCCGACATTGACCTCCATTCAGGACATTGACCTCCATTTTCGACATTGACCTCCATTCTGGACATTGACCCCCATACTGGACATTGAGCTCCATTTTCGACATTGACCTCCATTATGGACATTGACCTCCATTCTGGACATTGACCTCCATTCTGGACATTGACCTCCAAGACGGGTGAGACGGACATTGACCTCCATTCATGACATTAAACTCCATTTCCGACATTGACCTCCATTCTGGACATTGACCTCCATTTTCGAAATTGACCTCCATTCTGGACATTGACCTCCATACTGGACATTGACCTCCATCGGGACATTGACCTCCATTCTTGACATTGACCTCCATTCTGGACAATGACCTCCATACTGGACATTTACCTCCATTCTGGACATTGACCTCCATTCTCGACATTGACCTCCATTCTCGACATTGACCTCCATTCTGGACATTGACCTCCATTTTCGACATTGACCTCCATTCTGGACATTGACCTCCATACTGGACATTGACCTCCATTCGGGACATTGACCTCCATTCTGGACATTGACCTCCATTCTGGACATTGACCTCCATACTGGACATTGACCTCCATGCTGGACATTGACCTCCATTCTGGACATTGACCTCCATCCTGGACATTGACCTCCATTCTGGACATTGACCATCCAGGACGGGTGAGACGGACATTGACCTCCATTCTGGACATTGACCTCCATTCTGGACATTGACCTCCATACTGGACATTGACTTCCATCTGGACATTGACTCCATTCTGGACATTGACCTCCAGGACGGGTGAGACGGACATTGACCTCCATTCATGACATAAACTACATTTCCGACATTGACCTCCAGGGGGACATTGACTCCATTTCGACATTGACCTCCATTCTGGACATTGACCTCCCTTCTGGACATTGACCTCATCCTGGACATGACATTCTGGACATTGACCTCCAGGACGGGTGAGACGGACATTGACCTCCATGGACATTGACCTCCATTCTGACATTGACCTCCAGGACGGGTGAGACGGCATGACCTCCATCTCTGGACATTGACCTCCATTTGGACATTGACTCCAGGACGGTGAGACGGACATTGACTCTCATTCATGACATTGACCTCCATTTCGACATTGACCTCCATTCTGGACATTGACCTCCATACTGGACATTGACCTCCATTCGGACATTGACCTCCATTCTGGACATTGACCTCCATTCTGTACATTGACCTCCATTTCCGACATTGACCTCCATTCTGGACATTGACCTCCATTTTCGACATGACCTCCATTCTGGACATTGACCTCCATTTCCGACATTGACCTCCATTCTGGACATTGACCTCCTGCTGGACATTGACCTCCATTTGGACATTGACCTCCATTCTGGACATTGACCCCCATTCTGGACATTGACCTCCATTTCACATTGACCTCCATTCTGGACATTGACCTCCATTTCGACATTGACCTCCATTCTCGACATTGACCTCCATTCGGACATTGACCTCCATTTCGACATTGACCTCCATTCTGGACATTGACCTCCATTCTGGACATTGACCTCCATTTTCGACATTGACCTCCATTCTGGACATTGACCTCCATACTGGACATTGACTCATTCGGGACATTGACCTCCATTTGGACATTGACCTCCATCTGGACATTGACCTCCATACTGGACATGACCTCCATGCTGGACATTGACCTCCATGCTGACATTGACCTCCAGGACGGGTGAGACGGACATTGACCTCCATTCTGGACATGACCTCCATTTGGACATTGACCTCCATACTGGACATTGACTTCCATGCTGGACATTGACCTCCATTCTGGACATTGACCTCCAGGACGGGTGTGAGACGGACATTGACCTCCATTCATGACATAAACTACATTTGCCGACATTGACCTCCATTCTGGACATTGACCTCCATTCCGACATGACCTCCATTCTGGACATTGACCTCCATTCTGGACATTGACCTCCATCCTGGACATTGACCCATTATGGACATTGACCTCCATTCTGGACATTGACCTCCATTCTGGATGACCTCCAAGACGGGTGAGAGGACATTGACCTCATTCATGACATTAAAACTCCATTTCCGACATTGACCTCCATTCTGGACATTGGACCTCCATTTCGAAATTGAACCTCCATTCTGGACATGACCTCCATCTGGACATTGACCTCCATTCGGGACATTGACCTCCATTCTTGACATTGACCTCCATTTGGACCATTGACCTCCATTCTGGACATTGACCTCCATTATGGACATTGACCTCCATTCTGGACATTGACCCTCCATCCTGGACATTGACCTCCATTCTGGACATGACCTCCAGGACGGGTTGAGACGGACATGACCTCCATTCTGGACATTGACCTCCATTCTGGACATTGACCTCCATACTGGACATTGACTTCCATGGCTGGACATTGACCTCCATTCTGGACATTGACCTCCAGGACGGGGTGAGACGGACATTGACCTCCATTCATGACATTAAACTACATTTCGACATTGACCTCCCATTCTGGACCATTGACCTCCATTCCGACATTGACCTCCATTCTGGAATTGACCTCCATTCTGGACATTGACCTCCATCCTGGACATGACCTCCATCGTGGACATTGACCTCCATTTGGACATTGACCTCATTTTCGACATGACCTCCATTTTCGACATTGACCCTCCATTCTGGACATTGACCCCATACTGGACATTGAGCTCCATTTTCGACATTGACCTCCATTATGGACATTGACCTCCATTCCTGGACATTGACCTCCATGCTTGACATTGACCTCCATTTTCGACATGACCTCCATTCTGGACATGACCTCCATACTGGACATTGACCTCCATTCGGGACATTGACCTCCATTCTGGACATTGACCTCCGTACTGGACATTGCCTCCCATGCTGGACATTGACCTCCATACTGGACATGACTTCCATGCTGGACATTGACCTCCATTCTGGACATTGGACCTCCAGGACGGGTGAGACGGCATTGGACCTCCATTCATGACATTAAACTACATTTCCGACATTGACCTCCATTCTGGACATTGACCTCCATTTCCGACATTGACCTATTCTGGACATTGACATCCATTCTGGACATTGACCTCCATCCTGGACATTGACTCCATTCTGGACATTTGACCTCCATTCTGGACATTGACCTCCATTTTCGACATTGACCTCCATTCTGGACTTGCCTCATGCTGGACATGGACCTCCATTCTGGACATTGACCTCCAGGAGGGTGAGACGGACATTGACCTCCATTCATGACATTAACTACATTTCCGACATGACCTCCATTTCTGGACATTGACCTCCATCCTGGACATTGACCTCCATCCTGGGACATTGACCTCCATTCTGGACATTGACCTCCAGGACGGGTGAGACGGACATTGACCTCCATCCTGGGATTGACCTCCATTCTGGACATTGACCTCCAGGACGGGTGAGACGGACATTGACCTCCATTCATGACATTGACCTCCATTTCCGACATTGACCTCCATTCTGGACATTGACCTCCATACTGGACATTGACCTCCATTTCCGGACATTGACCTCCATTCATTGGACATGTACATGACTCCATTCTGTCGACATTGACCTCCATTTCGGACATTGACCTCCATTNCCTCCATTCTGGACATTGACCCTCCATCCTGGACATTGACCCCATCCTGGACATTGACCTCCATTTGGACATTGACCTCCAGGACGGGTGAGACGACATTGACATCCATCCTGGAGATTGACCCCATTCTGGACATTGACCTCCAGGACGGGTGAGACGGACATTGACCTCCATCATGAATGACCTCCCATTCCGACATTGACCTCCATTCTGGACATTGACCTCCATACTGGACATTGACCTCCATTTCCGACATTGACCTCCATTCTCTGGACATTGACCTCCATTCTGTACTTGACCTCCATTTCCGACATTGACCTCCATTTTCGACATTGACCTCCATTCGGACATTGACCTCCATCTCCGACTTGACCTCCATTCTGGACATTGACCTCCATCCCTGGTCATTGACCTCCATTCTGGACATTGACCTCCATTTCCCGACATTGACCTCCATTTTTCGACATTGACCTCCATTCTGGACATTGACACCCTCCATTCTCGACATTGACCTCCATTCTGGACATTGACCCCATGCTGGACATTGACCCCATTCTGGACATTGACCTCCATTCTGGACATTGACCTCCATGCTGGCATTGACCTCCATTCTGGACATTGACCTCCTTCTGGACATTGACCTCCAATCTGGACATTGACCTCCATTCTGGACATTGACCTCCATCTGGACAATTGACCCGCCTTCTCGACTTGACCTCCATTCGGGACATTGACCTCCATGCTGGACATTGACCTCCATTCTGGACATACCTCAATTTCTGGACATTGACCTCCATTCTCGACATGACCTCCATTCTCGACATTGACCTCCATTCGGACATTGACCTCCATTTCCGACATTGACTCCATTCTGGACATTAACCTCCATTCTGGACATTGACCTCCATTTCGACATGACCTCCATTCTGGACATTGACTCCATACTGGACAGTTGACCCTCCATTCGGGACATTTGACCTCCATTCTGACATTGACCTCCATTCTGGACATTGACCTCCATATGGACATTGACCTCCATGCTGGACATTGACCTCCATTTCTGGCATTGACACTCCAGGACGGTGAGACGGACATTGACCTCCATTCTGGACATTGACCATCCATTCTGGACATTGACCTCCATAACTGGACATTGACTTCCATGCTGGACATTGACCTCCATTCTGGACATTGACCTCCAGGACGGGTGAGACGGACATTGACCTCCATTCATGACATTAAACTACATTTCCGACTTGACCTCCATTCTGGACATTGACCTCCATTTCCGACATTGACCTCCATTTTCGACATTGACCTCCATCTGGACATTGACCCCCATACTGGCATTGAGCTCCATTTCGACATTGACCCTCCATTATGGACATTGACCCTCCATTCTGGACATTGACCTCCATGCTGGACTTGACCTCCATTCGGACATTGACCTCCATTCAGGACATTGACCTCCATTCTGTACATTGACCTCCATTTCCGACATTGACTCCATTCTGGACATTGACCTCCATTTTCCGACATTGACCTCCATTCTTGACATTGACCCTCCATTTTCGACATTGACCTCCATCTGGACATTGACCTCCATGCTGGACATTGACCTCCATTCTGGACATGACCTCCATTCTGGACATTGACCCCCATTTCTGGACATTGACCTCCATTTCCAACATGACCTCCATTCTGGACATTGACCTCCATTTTCGACATTGACCTCCATTCTGGACATTGACCTCCATTCTGGACATTGACCTCCATGCTGGACATTGACCTCCATTCTGGACATTGACCCTCCTTTCCGACATTGACCTCCATTCTGGACATTGACCTCCTTTTCGACATTGACCTCCATTATGGACATTGACCCCCATTCTGGACATTGACCTCCATGCTGGACTTGACCTCCATTCTGGACATATGACCTCCATTCCTGACATTGACCTCCATTCTGTACATTGACTCATTTCCGACATTGACCTCCATTCGGGACATGACTCCATTGTCGACATTGCCCTCCATTCTGGCATTGACCCCATTTCTGGACATTGACCTCCATGCTGGACATTGACCTCCATTCTGGACATTGACCTCCATTTCCGACATTGACCTCCATTCTGGACATTGAACCTCCATTTTCGACATTGACCTCCATTCTGGACTCATTGACCTCCATACTGGACATTGACCTCCATTTCCGACATTGACCTCCATTCTGGACATTGACCTCCATTCTGTACATTGACCTCCATTTCCGACATTGAGACCTCCATCTATTTCGACATTGACCTCCATTCTGGCATTGACCTCCATTCTCGACATTTACTCCATTCTGGACATTGACCGCCATCCTGGTCTTGACCTCCATTCTGGACATTGACCTCCTGTTCCGACATTGACCTCCATTTTCGACATTGACCTCCATTCTGGACATTGACCTCCATGCTGGACATTGACCTCCATTCCCATTCCTGGACATTGACCTCCATTCTGGACATTGACCCCCATCTCTGGACATTGACCTCCATTTCCGACATTGACCTCCATTCTGGACATTGACCTCCTTCTGGACATTGACCTCCATTCTGGACAGTGACCTCCAAGACGGGTGAGACGGCATTGACCCCATTCTAGACATTAAACTCCATTTCCGACATTGACCTCCATTCTGGACATTGACCTCCATTTTTCGAAATTGACCTCCATTCTGGACATTGACCTCCATACTGGACATTGACCATCCATTCGGGACATTGACCTCCATTCTTGACATTGACCTCCATTCTGGACATTGACCTCCATACTGGACATTTACCTCCATTCTGGACATTGACCTCCATTCTCGGACATTGACCTCCATTCTCGACATTGACCTCCATTCTGGACATTGACCTCCATTTTCGACATTGACCTCCATTCTGGACTTGACCTCCATTTTCGACATTGACCTCCATCTGGACATTGACCTCCATTTCCGACATTGACCTCCATTCTTGACATTGACCTCCATTTTCGACATTGACCTCCATTCTGGACATTGACCTCCATGCTGGACATTGGACCTCCATTCCTGGACATTGACCTCCATTCTGGACATTGACCCCCATTCTGGACATTGACCTCCATTTCCAACATTGACCTCCATTCTTGACATTGACCTCCATTTTCGACATTGACCTCCATTCTGGACATTGACCTCCATTCTGGACATTGACCTCCATGCTGGACATTGACCTCCATCTGGACATTGACCTCCATTTCCGACATTGACCTCCATTCTGACATTGACCTCCATTTTCGACATTGACCTCCATTCTGGACATTGACCCCCATACTGGACATTGAGCTCCATTTTCGACATTGACCTCCATTATGGACATTGACCTCCATTCTGGACATTGACCTCCATGCTGGACATTGGACCTCCATTCTGGACATTGACCTCCATTCAGGACATTGACCTCCATTCTGTACATTGACCTCCATTTCCGACATTGACCTCCATTCTGGACATTGACCTCCATTTTCGACATTGACCTCCATTCTGGACATTGACCTCCATTTCCGACATTGACCTCCATTCTGGACATTGACCTCCATTTTCGACATTGACCTCCATTCTGGACATTGACCTCCATACTGGGACATTGACCTCCATTCCGACATTGACCTCCATTCTGGACATTGACCTCCATTCTGTACATTGACCTCCATTTCCGACATTGACCTCCATTTTCGACATTGACCTCCATTCTGGACATTGACCTCCATTCTCGACATTGACCTCCATTCTGGACATTGACCTCCATCCTGGTCATTGACCTCCATTCTGGACATTGACCTCCATTTCCGACATTGACCTCCATTTTCGACATTGACCTCCATTCTGGACATTGACCTCCATGCTGGACATTGACCTCCATTCTGGACATTGACCTCCATTCTGGACATTGACCCCCATTCTGGACATTGACCTCCATTTCCGACATTGACCTCCATTCTGGACATTGACCTCCATTTTCGACATTGACCTCCATTCGGACATTGACCTCCATTCTGGACATTGACCTGCTGGACATTGACCTCCATTCTGACATTGACCTCCATTTTCGACATTGACCTCCATTCTGGACATTGACCTCCATTTCCGACATTGACCTCCATTCAGGACATTGACCTCCATTTTCGACATTGACCTCCATTCTGGACATTGACCCCCATACTGGACATTGAGCTCCATTTTCGACATTGACCTCCATTATGGACATTGACCTCCATTCTGGACATTGACCTCCATTCTGGACATTGACCTCCAAGACGGGTGAGACGGACATTGACCTCCATTCATGACATTAAACTCCATTTCCGACATTGACCTCCATTCTGGACATTGACCTCCATTTTCGAAATTGACCTCCATTCTGGACATTGACCTCCATACTGGACATTGACCTCCATTCGGGACATTGACCTCCATTCTTGACATTGACCTCCATTCTGGACAATGACCTCCATACTGGACATTTACCTCCATTCTGGACATTGACCTCCATTCTCGACATTGACCTCCATTCTCGACATTGACCTCCATTCTGGACATTGACCTCCATTTTCGACATTGACCTCCATTCTGGACATTGACCTCCATACTGGACATTGACCTCCATTCGGGACATTGACCTCCATTCTGGACATTGACCTCCATTCTGGACATTGACCTCCATACTGGACATTGACCTCCATGCTGGACATTGACCTCCATTCTGGACATTGACCTCCATCCTGGACATTGACCTCCATTCTGGACATTGACCTCCAGGACGGGTGAGACGGACATTGACCTCCATTCTGGACATTGACCTCCATTCTGGACATTGACCTCCATACTGGACATTGACTTCCATGCTGGACATTGACCTCCATTCTGGACATTGACCTCCAGGACGGGTGAGACGGACATTGACCTCCATTCATGACATTAAACTACATTTCCGACATTGACCTCCATTCTGGACATTGACCTCCATTTCCGACATTGAACCTCCATTCTGGACATTGACCTCCATTCTGGACCTCCATCCTGGACATTGACCTCCATTCTGGACATTGACCTCCAGGACGGGTGAGACGGACATTGACCTCCATCCTGGACATTGACCTCCATTCTGGACATTGACCTCCAGGACGGTGAGACGGACATTGACCTCCATCCTGGACATTGACCTCCATTCTGGACATTGACCTCCAGGACGGGTGAGACGGACATTGACCTCCATTCATGACATTGACCTCCATTTCCGACATTGACCTCCATTCTGGACATTGACCTCCATACTGGACATTGACCTCCATTCAGGACATTGACCTCCATTCTGGACATTGACCTCCATTCTGTACATTGACCTCCATTTCCGACATTGACCTCCATTCTGGACATTGACCTCCATTTTCGACATTGACCTCCATTCTGGACATTGACCTCCATTTCCGACATTGACCTCCATTCTGGACATTGACCTCCATGCTGGACATTGACCTCCATTCTGGACATTGACCTCCATTCTGGACATTGACCCCCATTCTGGACATTGACCTCCATTTCCAACATTGACCTCCATTCTGGACATTGACCTCCATTTTCGACATTGACCTCCATTCTCGACATTGACCTCCATTCGGGACATTGACCTCCATTTCCGACATTGACCTCCATTCTGGACATTGACCTCCATTCTGGACATTGACCTCCATTTTCGACATTGACCTCCATTCTGGACATTGACCTCCATACTGGACATTGACCTCCATTCGGGACATTGACCTCCATTCTGGACATTGACCTCCATTCTGGACATTGACCTCCATACTGGACATTGACCTCCATGCTGGACATTGACCTCCATTCTGGACATTGACCTCCAGGACGGGTGAGACGGACATTGACCTCCATTCTGGACATTGACCTCCATTCTGGACATTGACCTCCATACTGGACATTGACTTCCATGCTGGACATTGACCTCCATTCTGGACATTGACCTCCAGGACGGGTGAGACGGACATTGACCTCCATTCATGACATTAACTACATTTCCGACATTGACCTCCATTCTGGACATTGACCTCCATTTCCGACATTGACCTCCATTCTGGACATTGACCTCCATTCTGGACATTGACCTCCATCCTGGACATTGACCTCCATTATGGACATTGACCTCCATTCTGGACATTGACCTCCATTCTGGACATTGACCTCCAAGACGGGTGAGACGGACATTGACCTCCATTCATGACATTAAACTCCATTTCCGACATTGACCTCCATTCTGGACATTGACCTCCATTTTCGAAATTGACCTCCATTCTGGACATTGACCTCCATACTGGACATTGACCTCCATTCGGGACATTGACCTCCATTCTTGACATTGACCTCCATTCTGGACATTGACCTCCATTCTGGACATTGACCTCCATTATGGACATTGACCTCCATTCTGGACATTGACCTCCATCCTGGACATTGACCTCCATTCTGGACATTGACCTCCAGGACGGGTGAGACGGACATTGACCTCCATTCTGGACATTGACCTCCATTCTGGACATTGACCTCCATACTGGACATTGACTTCCATGCTGGACATTGACCTCCATTCTGGACATTGACCTCCAGGACGGGTGAGACGGACATTGACCTCCATTCATGACATTAAACTACATTTCCGACATTGACCTCCATTCTGGACATTGACCTCCATTTCCGACATTGACCTCCATTCTGGACATTGACCTCCATTCTGGACATTGACCTCCATCCTGGACATTGACCTCCATTCTGGACATTGACCTCCATTCTGGACATTGACCTCCATTTTCGACATTGACCTCCATTTTCGACATTGACCTCCATTCTGGACATTGACCCCCATACTGGACATTGAGCTCCATTTTCGACATTGACCTCCATTATGGACATTGACCTCCATTCTGGACATTGACCTCCATGCTGGACATTGACCTCCATTTTCGACATTGACCTCCATTCTGGACATTGACCTCCATACTGGACATTGACCTCCATTCGGGACATTGACCTCCATTCTGGACATTGACCTCCGTACTGGACATTGACCTCCATGCTGGACATTGACCTCCATACTGGACATTGACTTCCATGCTGGACATTGACCTCCATTCTGGACATTGACCTCCAGGACGGGTGAGACGGACATTGACCTCCATTCATGACATTAAACTACATTTCCGACATTGACCTCCATTCTGGACATTGACCTCCATTTCCGACATTGACCTCCATTCTGGACATTGACCTCCATTCTGGACATTGACCTCCATCCTGGACATTGACCTCCATTCTGGACATTGACCTCCATTCTGGACATTGACCTCCATTTTCGACATTGACCTCCATTCTGGACATTGACCTCCATGCTGGACATGGACCTCCATTCTGGACATTGACCTCCAGGACGGGTGAGACGGACATTGACCTCCATTCATGACATTAAACTACATTTCCGACATTGACCTCCATTCTGGACATTGACCTCCATCCTGGACATTGACCTCCATCCTGGACATTGACCTCCATTCTGGACATTGCCTCCAGGACGGGTGAGACGGACATTGACCTCCATCCTGGAGATTGACCTCCATTCTGGACATTGACCTCCAGGACGGGTGAGACGGACATTGACCTCCATTCATGACATTGACCTCCATTTCCGACATTGACCTCCATTCTGGACATTGACCTCCATACTGGACATTGACCTCCATTTCCGACATTGACCTCCATTCTGGACATTGACCTCCATTCTGTACATTGACCTCCATTTCCGACATTGACCTCCATTTTCGACATTGACCTCCATTCTGGGACATTGACCTCCATTCTCGACATTGACCTCCATTCTGGACATTGACCTCCATCCTGGTCATTGACCTCCATTCTGGACATTGACCTCCATTTCCGACATTGACCTCCATTTTCGACATTGACCTCCATTCTGGACATTGACCTCCATTCTCGACATTGACCTCCCTGCTGGCGTGACCTCCATTCTGGACATTGACCTCCATGCTGGACATTGACCTCCATTCTGGACATTGACCTCCATTCTGGACATTGACCTCCATTCTGGACATTGACCTCCATCTGGCATTGACCTCCATCTGGACATTGAACTCCATTCTGGACATTGACCTCCATCTGGACATTGACCTCCATTCTCGACATTGACCTCCATTCGGGACATGGACCTCCATGCTGGACATTGACCTCCATTCTGGACATTGACCTCCATTCTGGACATTGACCTCCATTCAGGACATTGACCTCCATTCTGTACATTGACCTCCATTTCCGACATTGACCTCCATTCTGGACATTGACCTCCATTTTCGACATTGACCTCCATTCTGGACATTGACCTCCATTTCCGACATTGACCTCCATTCTGGACATTGACCTCCATTTTCGACATTGACCTCCATTCTGGACATTGACCTCCATGCTGGACATTGACCTCCATTCTGGACATTGACCTCCATTCTGGACATTGACCCCCATACTGGACATTGAGCTCCATTTTCGACATTGACCTCCATTCTGGACATTGACCTCCAGGACGGGTGAGACGGACATTGACCTCCATTCATGACATTAAACTACATTTCCGACATTGACCTCCATTCTGGACATTGACCTCCATCCTGGACATTGACCTCCTCCTGGACATTGACCTCCATTCTGGACATTGACCTCCAGGACGGGTGAGACGGACATTGACCTCCATCCTGGAGATTGACCTCCATTCTGGACATTGACCTCCAGGACGGGTGAGACGGACATTGACCTCCATTCATGACATTGACCTCCATTTCCGACATTGACCTCCATTCTGGACATTGACCTCCATACTGGACATTGGACCTCCATTTCCGACATTGACCTCCATTCTGGACATTGACCTCCATTCTGTACATTGACCTCCATTTCCGACATTGACCTCCATTTTCGACATTGACCTCCATTCTGGACATTGACCTCCATTCTCGACATTGACCTCCATTCTGGACATTGACCTCCATCCTGGTCATTGACCTCCATTCTGGACATTGACCTCCATTTCCGACATTGACCCTCCATTTTCGACATTGACCTCCATTCTGGACATTGACCTCCATTCTCGACATTGACCTCCATTCTGGACATTGACCTCCATGCTGGACATTGACCTCCATTCTGGACATTGACCTCCATCTGGACATTGACCTCCATTCTGGACATTGACCTCCATCTGGACATTGACCTCCATTCTCGACATTGACCTCCATTCGGGACATTGACCTCCATGCTGGACATTGACCTCCATTCTGGACATTGACCTCAATTCTGGACATTGACCTCCATTCTCGACATTGACCTCCATTCTCGACATTGACCTACCATTCGGGACATTGACCTCCATTTCCGACATTGACCTCCATTCTGGACATTGACCTCCATTCTGGACATTGACCTCCATTTTCGACATTGACCTCCATTCTGGACATTGACCTCCATACTGGACATTGACCTCCTTCGGACATTGACCTCCATTCTGGACATTGACCTCCATTCTGGACATTGACCTCCATACTGGACATTGACCTCCATGCTGGACATTGACCTCCATTCTGGACATTGACCTCCAGGACGGGTGAGACGGACATTGACCTCCATTCTGGACATTGACCTCCATTCTGGACATTGACCTCCATACTGGACATTGACTTCCATGCTGGACATTGACCTCCATTCTGGACATTGACCTCCAGGACGGGTGAGACGGACATTGACCTCCATTCATGACATTAAACTACATTTCCGACATTGACCTCCATTCTGGACATTGACCTCCATTCTGGACATTGACCTCCATCCTGAACATTGACCTCCATTCTGGACATTGACCTCTAGGACGGGTGAGACGGACATTGACCTCCATCCTGGACATTGACCTCCATTCTGGACATTGACCTCCAGGACGGGTGAGACGGACATTGACCTCCATCCTGGACATTGACCTCCATTCTGGACATTGACCTCCAGGACGGGTGAGACGGACATTGACCTCCATTCATGACATTGACCTCCATTTCCGACAATTGGACCTCCATTCTGGACATTTGACCTCCATACTGGACATTGACCTCCATTCAGGACATTGACCTCCATTCTGGACATTGACCTCCATTCTGTACATTGACCTCCATTTCCGACATTGACCTCCATTCTGGACATTGACCTCCATTTTCGACATTGACCTCCATTCTGGACATTGACCTCCATTTCCGACATTGACCTCCATTCTTGACATTGACCTCCATTTTCGACATTGACCTCCATTCTGGACATTGACCTCCATGCTGGACATTGACCTCCATTCTGGACATTGACCTCCATTCTGGACATTGACCCCCATTCTGGACATTGACCTCCATTTCCAACATTGACCTCCATTCTGGACATTGACCTCCATTTTCCGACATTGACCTCCATTCTGGACATTGACCTCCATTCTGGACATTGACCTCCATGCTGGACATTGACCTCCATTCTGGACATTGACCTCCATTTCCGACATTGACCTCCATTCTGGACATTGACCTCCATTTTCGACATTGACCTCCATTCTGGACATTGACCCCCATACTGGACATTGAGCTCCATTTTCGACATTGACCTCCATTATGGACATTGACCTCCATTCTGGACATTGACCTCCATGCTGGACATTGACCTCCATTCTGGACATTGACCTCCATTCAGGACATTGACCTCCATTCTGTACATTGACCTCCATTTCCGACATTGACCTCCATTCTGGACATTGACCTCCATTTTCGACATTGACCTCCATTCTGGACATTGACCTCCATTTCCGACATTGACCTCCATTCTGGACATTGACCTCCATTTTCGACATTGACCTCCATTCTGGACATTGACCTCCATACTGGACATTGACCTCCATTTCCGACATTGACCTCCATTCTGGACATTGACCTCCATTCTGTACATTGACCTCCATTTCCGACATTGACCTCCATTTTCGACATTGACCTCCATTCTGGACATTGACCTCCATTCTCGACATTGACCTCCATTCTGGACATTGACCTCCATCCTGGTCATTGACCTCCATTCTGGACATTGACCTCCATTTCCGACATTGACCTCCATTTTCGACATTGACCTCCATTCTGGACATTGACCTCCATGCTGGACATTGACCTCCATTCTGGACATTGACCTCCATTCTGGACATTGACCCCCATTCTGGACATTGACCTCCATTTCCGACATTGACCTCCATTCTGGACATTGACCTCCATTTTCGACATTGACCTCCATTCTGGACATTGACCTCCATTCTGGACATTGACCTCCATGCTGGACATTGACCTCCATTCTGGACATTGACCTCCATTTTCGACATTGACCTCCATTCTGGACATTGACCTCCATTTCCGACATTGACCTCCATTCATGACATTGACCTCCATTTCCGACATTGACCTCCATTCTGGACATTGACCTCCATACTGGACATTGACCTCCATTCAGGACATTGACCTCCATTCTGGACATTGACCTCCATTCTGTACATTGACCTCCATTTCCGACATTGACCTCCATTCTGGACATTGACCTCCATT
This sequence comes from Ulva prolifera, assembly GCA_023078555.1. NCBI lineage: Eukaryota > Viridiplantae > Chlorophyta > Ulvophyceae > Ulvales > Ulvaceae > Ulva > Ulva prolifera. The sequence goes on from CM041199.1 coordinate 10,024,140, forward strand.
TTCGACATTGACCTCCATTCTGGACATTGACCTCCATTCTCGACATTGACCTCCATTCTGGACATTGACCTCCATTTTCGACATTGACCTCCATTCTGGACATTGACCTCCATGCTGGACATTGACCTCCATTCTGGACATTGACCTCCATTCTGGACATGGACCCCATTCTGGACATTGACCTCCATTTCCAACATTGACCTCCATTCTGGACATTGACCTCCATTTTCGACATTGACCTCCATTCTGGACATTGACCTCCATTCTGGACATTGACCTCCATGCTGGACATTGACCTCCATTCTGGACATTGACCTCCATTTCGACATTGACCTCCATTCTGGACATTGACCTCCATTTTCGACATTGACCTCCATTCTGGACATTGACCCCCATACTGGACATTGAGCTCCATTTTCGACATTGACCTCCATTATGGACATTGACCTCCATTCTGGACATTGACCTCCATGCTGGACATTGACCTCCATTCTGGACATTGACCTCCATTCAGGACATTGACCTCCATTCTGTACATTGACCTCCATTTCCGACATTGACCTCCATTCTGGACATTGACCTCCATTTTCGACATTGACCTCCATTCTGGACATTGACCTCCATTTCCGACATTGACCTCCATTCTGGACATTGACCTCCATTTTCGACATTGACCTCCATTCTGGACATTGACCTCCATACTGGACATTGACCTCCATTTCCGACATTGACCTCCATTCTGGACATTGACCTCCATTCTGTACATTGACCTCCATTTCCGACATTGACCTCCATTTTCGACATTGACCTCCATTCTGGACATTGACCTCCATTCTCGACATTGACCTCCATTCTGGACATTGACCTCCATCCTGGTCATTGACCTCCATTCTGGACATTGACCTCCATTTCCGACATTGACCTCCATTTTCGACATTGACCTCCATTCTGGACATTGACCTCCATGCTGGACATTGACCTCCATTCTGGACATTGACCTCCATTCTGGACATTGACCCCCATTCTGGACATTGACCTCCATTTCCGACATTGACCTCCATTCTGGACATTGACCTCCATTTTCGACATTGACCTCCATTCTGGACATTGACCTCCATTCTGGACATTGACCTCCATGCTGGACATTGACCTCCATTCTGGACATTGACCTCCATTTTCGACATTGACCTCCATTCTGGACATTGACCTCCATTTCCGACATTGACCTCCATTCAGGACATTGACCTCCATTTCGACATTGACCTCCATTCTGGACATTGACCCCCATACTGGACATTGAGCTCCATTTTCGACATTGACCTCCATTATGGACATTGACCTCCATTCTGGACATTGACCTCCATTCTGGACATTGACCTCCAAGACGGGTGAGACGGACATTGACCTCCATTCATGACATTAAACTCCATTTCCGACATTGACCTCCATTCTGGACATTGACCTCCATTTTCGAAATTGACCTCCATTCTGGACATTGACCTCCATACTGGACATTGACCTCCATTCGGGACATTGACCTCCATTCTTGACATTGACCTCCATTCTGGACATTGACCTCCATTCTGGACATTGACCTCCATTATGGACATTGACCTCCATTCTGGACATTGACCTCCATACTGGACATTTACCTCCATTCTGGACATTGACCTCCATTCTCGACATTGACCTCCATTCTCGACATTGACCTCCATTCTGGACATTGACCTCCATTTTCGACATTGACCTCCATTCTGGACATTGACCTCCATACTGGACATTGACCTCCATTCGGGACATTGACCTCCATTCTGGACATTGACCTCCATTCTGGACATTGACCTCCATACTGGACATTGACCTCCATGCTGGACATTGACCTCCATTCTGGACATTGACCTCCATCCTGGACATTGACCTCCATTCTGGACATTGACCTCCAGGACGGGTGAGACGGACATTGACCTCCATTCTGGACATTGACCTCCATTCTGGACATTGACCTCCATACTGGACATTGACTTCCATGCTGGACATTGACCTCCATTCTGGACATTGACCTCCAGGACGGGTGAGACGGACATTGACCTCCATTCATGACATTAAACTACATTTCCGACATTGACCTCCATTCTGGACATTGACCTCCATTTCCGACATTGACCTCCATTCTGGACATTGACCTCCATTCTGGACATTGACCTCCATCCTGGACATTGACCTCCATTCTGGACATTGACCTCCATTCTGGACATTGACCTCCATTTTCGACATTGACCTCCATTCTGGACATTGACCTCCATGCTGGACATGGACCTCCATTCTGGACATTGACCTCCAGGACGGGTGAGACGGACATTGACCTCCATTCATGACATTAAACTACATTTCCGACATTGACCTCCATTCTGGACATTGACCTCCATCCTGGACATTGACCTCCATCCTGGACATTGACCTCCCATTCTGGACATTGACCTCCAGGACGGGTGAGACGGACATTGACCTCCATCCTGGAGATTGACCTCCATTCTGGACATTGACCTCCAGGACGGGTGAGACGGACATTGACCTCCATTCATGACATTGACCTCCATTTCCGACATTGACCTCCATTCTGGACATTGACCTCCATACTGGACATTGACCTCCATTTCCGACATTGACCTCCATTCTGGACATTGACCTCCATTCTGTACATTGACCTCCATTTCCGACATTGACCTCCATTTTCGACATTGACCTCCATTCTGGACATTGACCTCCATTCTCGACATTGACCTCCATTCTGGACATTGACCTCCATCCTGGTCATTGACCTCCATTCTGGACATTGACCTCCATTTCCGACATTGACCTCCATTTTCGACATTGACCTCCATTCTGGACATTGACCTCCATTCTCGACATTGACCTCCATTCTGGACATTGACCTCCATGCTGGACATTGACCTCCATTCTGGACATTGACCTCCATTCTGGACATTGACCTCCATGCTGGACATTGACCTCCATTCTGGACATTGACCTCCATTCTGGACATTGACCTCCATCTGGACATTGACCTCCATTCTGGACATTGACCTCCATCTGGACATTGACCTCCATTCTCGACATTGACCTCCATTCGGGACATTGACCTCCATGCTGGACATTGACCTCCATTCTGGACATTGACCTCAATTCTGGACATTGACCTCCATTCTCGACATTGACCTCCATTCTCGACATTGACCTCCATTCGGGACATTGACCTCCATTTCCGACATTGACCTCCATTCTGGACATTGACCTCCATTCTGGACATTGACCTCCATTTTCGACTGACCTCCATTCTGGACATTGACCTCCATACTGGACATTGACCTCCATTCGGGACATTGACCTCCATTCTGGACATTGACCTCCATTCTGGACATTGACCTCCATACTGGACATTGACCTCCATGCTGGACATTGACCTCCATTCTGGACATTGACCTCCAGGACGGGTGAGACGGACATTGACCTCCATTCTGGACATTGACCTCCATTCTGGACATGACCTCCATACTGGACATTGACTTCCATGCTGGACATTGACCTCCATTCTGGACATTGGACCCCAGGACGGGTGAGACGGACATTGACCTCCATTCATGACATTAAACTACATTCCGACATTGACCTCCATTCTGGACATGACCTCCATTTCCGACATTGACCTCCATTCTGGACATGACCTCCATTCTGGACATTGACCTCCATCCTGGACATTGACCTCCATTCTGGACATTGACCTCCAGGACGGGTGAGACGGACATTGACCTCCATCCTGGACATTGACCTCCATTCTGGACATTGACCTCCAGGACGGTGAGACGGACATTGACCTCCATCCTGGACATTGACCTCCATTCTGGACATTGACCTCCAGGACGGGTGAGACGGACATTGACCTCCATTCATGACATTGACCT